>CAUYSK010026592.1:0-14092 GCA_963575035.1 Avahi laniger | reverse complement strand
TCCATGGTAACATAGTACTCTCTTTTCATAAAAATCCCTGTCTCCTAAGACAATATACTTGTAAGTTTAACTTGCATTATTAAAATTTTCTCTATAACTTATGTCTAGAAAATCGATAAAATGATATATCAAATCTGTAGTATTTGCTGATGCCAGTGGTGGAAATACTCCCACCATGGCCAATTTGGAACTTCACCGTGACGTCACTGAATGTGGAACTGGGAAGAGGCGTGCAATGGCACACTGATACATATTACCACCATGAAGGCACCATAGGTGCAAATAACCTCAAGAGTAGAGCTAATGGTAAAACACAGTAATGTTAATTAAGAAGCGATGAGTTTTAAATATTTATTAACTTAAATAATAAATATTATTTATTATGACGCCACTCTGTGGCGTCAGCCTAGCTCACAACAACCTCAAACTCCTGGGCTCAAGCGATCTTCCTGCCTCAGCCTCCCAAGTAGCTGGGACTACAGGCATGCGCCACCATGCCCAGCTAATTTTTTCTATATATATAGTTTTAGTTGTCCAGATGATTTCTTTCTATTTTTAGTAGAGACGGGGTCTCGCTCTTGCTCAGGCTGGTCTCAAACTCCTGACCTCGAGCGATCCACCTGCCTCAGCCTCCCCCAGTGCTAGGATTACAGGTGTGAGCCACCGTGCCCGACCTACCTCAGTTTTTAATATAATTTAACTGTAAGTATATATGATTTAATTTTTAATAATGGCAATTTAACAACTAGCTTGCAAAATTCCTGAAAATTTAACTGTCATCTCTTGTAAGCTGGTAGGAACTGGCTACAACATAACTGCCCTATTCTTGAGATTTCGTAGTTTTATGAGCCTTGGTTCTTGGACTTCAGCGTGGTTTGGCCTGTCAAAGAAAGTTATCTAAGATGCTCTCCACCCTGTTTGTCAATACCATAGATAATTTTAGCTTTAAAGTTTGGCTCATGTAACTTTTGCTTCCTCCGGGCAGTCTTTGGATTAACCTTCAATGAGCTTATAAAATGCGCTGATGGCATAAGATATCATAAATACTTGGAAGGCAGGATGGCAAATTGGATTTGCTAAATAGGAGCCTATATCCACTGAGGCTCTCAACCATACAAGAAAAGATGATTGGGTTTTTCTTCTTACACTGACTGACTGGAAGCTTAAAGTCCAGTTGTTCTATGGGTAAAAAATGAAACGAGAATTCATGGTGTGCATTCTCTCAGCTCCAGTCTAAATCCTTATTCTTGTTCCTCCTTTTATTTCTTCTATTTCTAATTATGTTATTTTACTATATGTTTCTTTGTAAGCTGCTTTTATGAAATGAGGTGAAGTATGATTATATAATTTCAAACTTTCTTCTAAAAACATGTTTTTAAATTATCAAACTATTACAAAACACAAGCTTCTTATAAAATATTCAAATGTGAAAAGTTAAAGTTCTATTGGACTTAACTGCATACTCTTGTTAAAACTCATTGAATTATACATTCAAAATTATGAATTTTATTGTATGGAAATTAAATCTCAATAGCATTAATTCAAAAAAAAGTTAAAGTCCTCTTTCCTCCCCACTCTACCCATCTTTCAGCATTTCAACAACTCCTAAAGTCTCTCCTCATGCAATTTCCTTTGTAAGACACACTCAGAGTTTAGCCTTCAGAGAAGAGCAATGAAGAGCCGCCAATCGGCCCTTGTGCCACATCTTTCTGTGTAATCAATACTGGTCACTGAATCTCCCACTATAATCAGCTTTGGTAGCTCTCCAAAACGCTTCTCAAATTTTCCCTAACAAGCTTCAGGGGTAGGACTAGACAAAATTCTTACCCAAACAGAGATATGGGTTTCCTTCCTCCTGCCACTATTCTTACATGTAGAATTTAGCATCATGTTTGTTGCTAAATTCAGAGCTCGGAAGGAAGGCAGACTTTTCTATTCAAGTCTGAGGGACTATGTGCCTGGTGAGAATTAGAGTAGTAAGAACTCACTACAGATACATTGTATTTTAAGACACATATGTTATCAACACAGAGAAAGGCACTATATGGAAAACATGATAAGTATCTTTGATACTGTAAGCATTTCTTCCTAAAAAGACACAGCATGTTAGAGAAAAGTTAGCACTTTATTAGCATGTGTATTTTAATACTCTAGGAGAGTTATGCTGGTTTTCCTTTACATGAGAGCTATTTCTCTAAAGTGCCAGTTATTTTACTCAATATGGTATTATTCCAAATGATTTTAGGTGGCATCTTCTGTTCAAGGACATAGCAATTTGCTTTAGGAATGAATTTTCTCTCCCTGCCCTCAAATGCTAACGTGGGAACAACTCCAGACGGGACCAGTGTTTCTCACAGTGTGGTCCATGGATTACCTGCATCAGAATCATGCAGTGGTTCCTGGGCTCCATCACAGTCTTTTCAAATCAGAATTTCTCATGGTGAACCCCAGGAATGGGATGTGCATTTTAAATGTGTACTCTATGTGAACCTTGGGTACACTAAAGTTTGAGAACCACTAACTTAGATTATTTAAATTAATATGATCTTTATCCTAAAAGGTATTTTTACTGCTATTGAGAACACAACTGCTAATAGCTGATCTATATTCAGTTCTTATCATGTGTCAGGGTGTGGGTAAAAAAAGAAATGAATGATTAGAAACACACACACACAGTATAATAGATTGAGCACCTTTCATTTAGCTTCTAATTGTTTTTTTTGGAACCCAGTAACTATAAGTCACCTTCAGGTATGCAGTCACAGCTTTGAACTTGGTCTCACGTCAGAAAGAGATAAAAGAGATTGGCTGCTGTACCCTGTCTCCAGAGCTACCTTTTACATTTATAGACAGATGAGTTATACAAGGACCCAGCAGCAGCCACAGAACTATCCAGTGACCATAACTGAAAAATGGGACTTAGAAATATCCTTAAAGATTATTGAACTAATATATTTTGAACGATGAAAACAAGGAAAAATAACAAGTGATTATTAAGAGCAGGGCAATGTTAGTGGGATGATTTTGCAGGAGGGTGGTAGCAAATTTACTTTCAATTTGTTTCTCTTCCATGTCATTATTTTTAAGGATGGTCCAAATCCTAGCATTGTGTTGGGTAGTGGGGAAGTTTTCCCCAGAGGCTGGAGAAAAATTCACGGTCAAAATGTCACTTCTAATTTTGTGTCTATATTTTACCCCATGCTTTATTAACCTTCAGCCAAGCAATAGGATACTCATCAACACCTACGGCATTTAATACATGTGATTTCCACAGAGAAACAGTAATCCAAAACTCAACCACCTTCCTTCCAGCTCAACTGACACATTTCCTAATCCCATCAACACCAAAGGTACTCGTGTTGGCATGGCCCAGAGTATCACGTAGGTCATGCCGCGATGTGCAATTTCAGCCCATGAAACAGAAATCATCCTGGATTTTTTTTTTAATCTTTTGCCAAAATCAATTCAGCCAAGAAACAATCTGGCACTGCTAGAGATGGGGGCATGCGTTTTTTTGGTGGGCCTTGAGAGTGAGTACGGATAAAAGTAAGTGGAAAAGGATGAAGGACAGAGACTCCAAATGTGAATGCGCACTGATTCCACTGCTGCCAATGGAAACTGAAATGGAAGCCAACCCCGTTAGTGTCTTACAAGTTTAGACATCGGATGCCTACCAGAGCCGCTGTCAGTTGGACATGTCTGAGTAGCACTCAGTTCCCAAAGTGTGAAGCTAGGTCACTGAAATCCACCAACGTACTTTTGCCCAATGGTCTGTTCCTTTGTAGAAGATGGGGTGAACTCAGTTCGTGGGGACAGGGAGAGTTTGAACTCTCTTCCAAAAATTCTACCAAGGATACTGCATTCTTGTAGTTATCTCTTAAGTCATTTTGTTTATCCATGTCCCCCAGGGCCTACTACAGTGCCTGGCACAGAACAGGAGTGCTGTCATTATCTGTCAAAGTGTGGATCTGATCTCTTCTTCTCCCTTTAAAGCTGATCAGTCACAAAGTTCTGTTACTTCTCTACATGGGCCTCTCTTTCTACACTGCCATTTCCACCTTCCTGGCTACTTTCCTAGTCCAGATCCTTCTCTCATTTATTCATGGCCTTTGTGATGGCATCTAACTCTTTCAGGAGTAATCTTTATTCTTGTTAAATCATTACAGGCACGGTGCCAGACAGCTCTTTCTGAAAGAACATCTTCAGATTTTATGCCTCCGCTAAAAAATTTTGTGTGCCCCCTCCAACAGCCCACAGATGAGAAAACCCCTTCTTTCCCTGCACACAGCCCCCATCCAGCCGTTGTCTATTACAGAATAGAATCCCCCTAGGCTGTCCTGTAACGACCACTACTCCTTTGTGCCATCCCATAGCTCATGTTCGTTCAGGTCCCCTCAGACTTGGACTCCTGCCTCTGGGTGCCTGCTCCCTCCTCAAACTCCTACCACCTTTACTAGGACCCTGAGCCATTTACTAGGCACTTAGCTTGTGCTGCACTGTGACAATATTTATCTTTTAATATTCTCTCCTGTTTTTCCAGCTAAATCGGAGCAGCCTTGAGGGCAGAGATTATTTCTCACCTATCTCAGTATCCCTGTGCTTGGGCTGGCATCCTTCACACAGTTGCTGCTCAGTAAATCCTATTGCTATATGGTGCTGAGGAAACACAAGCTTCAAGTTCAATTGTGATCTTTTTTTAATTGCTGTTTTAAAGTCTTTTTGAAGAAGAGACAATAATAAGAAATTATGGAAACCTTAGCTTTTTTTCCTCCATCAGATTTTTATGTATGAATTAGAAAATCATGTCATTTGTTAGATATCCAACTTAACAGTTATATATGTAATTGAAGCTTCCTCTGAGAAAATGGAATGAGGTTGGAGTCCTCTGTGGTTCTCTGTCTTTAAACAGGCACTGAAATGTTGCTAAGCACAAACAGGTATAAAGATATTCCATTACTTGCAGGCACTGAAAGGACAGTATCAGAGCAGTTGAGAGTCTACAGTGAACCCACTTTGACATAATCCTTATTGCTAGTGCTTTATAATTATATTGTTGCTACTTTTTTGCCAAGTAGTTGCTCCCCTCTTTAAGACGTGGTCCTTCACCTTGACTTGCTGTCATGAAGTTTCCAATGGGAGGAAATAACACTCTGATTTCGTAGTGAAGTGGATTCAACTTTGTTCTTTCAAGAAGACTGAGTACAGGAGACAGGGGTCACACAGGGATAGCTCGAGGCAGAGCCGGAATGACAATCCATGAATTGGATTCTAAGTTCTCTTCTTTGTCCTCAGTCATTTTGGCCCCACAGACAGCTGTGCTTCTTTAGTAGAATCAACATATGGTTATTTTTAAAAGTAAGTTCTCTAATATTAGTAATGATGTCAAGTGTACCTTTTTTTCTTTAAGGGACAAATCTTTACACATCAAGATCAGGTCCTCTTGTTAGATTTTTCTCTCTCTCTCTCTGTGTGTGTGTGTGTGTGTGTGTGTTGCGAGAGGAAGTATGGAAATATGAGTCAAATGCAAGTTTCCTATTCTCAGAAAATAATTACATTAGTGATTTTTGGTAACTTGAATATTTTAATGAGGAATTTCAACATGCCAAATGGATTGAATGATAGCATTCTAATTATGAACCAATTAAGTATTATATTTCGAGTTTATATTATACAATGTTGAACTCTAGGCAGCAGAAAGGTAAGGAGTTTATAGCTTTCTGTGGCTTTAACTTGGACACTTTATTTACTTTTACTGCTACTCTAATTGGAATATGTCATTCTGCACCTATATTACATAGGGGTTGACTTGTTCAGGTGCACATTATTCAGTATTCTGAGCCAGGTGCCTTTGGAAGTTGCAAGTATCCTTGAAGGCTGTGGCCCTCAGCTTGGCCTGGGCATCAGAATCATCTGCAGAGCTTTTCAAAAATATGGATGCCTCGGTTAGATACCAGACCCAGAACGCCAGCATTTTCTGAGATAAGCCCAGGATGGCGTGTTTTCAGGAAGCTCCTTAGATTATTTTAAACCACATCTCTCACTAGGAACCACTCATTTAAGGTCACTTATGGACTTTTCCTTTCACATGCAAGAGTCTTGGGTTGAAAGGCCCCTTAAAAGGCCATGTGCCCAACCTCTGGACAGATGCGTGATTTACCTCTACAATATCCCATAGAGTCAGTTGAATAATTTTTGATGTTCTATTGTATAATGGACAGAATGAATAGTATTATACTTTAAATATAATTTCTTCCTTTCTTTCCTTTGATATTTTCTTAAAATCCCAAAAGAAAAAAAAACCACATTATTCCCTTTTTGCTATTTGGCCAATTTTGCCTTCTTCCTGCTTTAGGACTAGTGCTAAAATTCAGCATGGCTGTTTTGGTCTCACAGCTTCAAATTATTTATTGCCTCATTATGCCAAAGCATTTTATTTTGGCCACCCTAGCCTTGTTGGCATACAGCTCTGGGAATATTGTCAGATAAAGCAACTGCTGCCAGGAAAAGGAGTATAAACAGTTGTTACAAATTCAGAAGCTATTTGGTTTTGTGTTTTAATTTCTTAATACAGGCATGGTAGATTTAAAAAAAAATCATTGTTTTGTGGATCTGGTGAATACAACTGGAACGGACAACCAGATAATAAGACTAAATTAAACCTATAATGGGATTGTCAATATGCTTTTCCTAGCAAAGATCCAAAGTGGAAAATCTTGGGGCTACACACTATAATTCCCTGGGACAACAACTAAAAATGCAAAGTCTTTATTTTTCCATTTCAGTCACCCTGTTGATACTTGTTGATTTTCATTTAGTCTTTTGGGTTTTGCTACTGCTGTTCTAGTTGTCATTAAAGGAAATTCCAGGCAATAAAAAACATACAAAGTCCAAACACATTAAGGGTTTTTCCATGTTCATTTTTTATATGACCATCTATAAAATAACATGGACATTTTTGGACATAAACATCAATGCTGAAGCTGAGTCAAAACAAGAGGAAATACTGTCTGAGTGATCTCTATTATGTAGTTAGTCATTCAAAAGAAAAACAGACTGTGTGCTACGCAATTTAAATGAGCTATGAAGCAGCTCTAGTCCTCACTCAAGGAATCTTACAAATTCAGTTAGCTATTTCAGGAAGTAGACAAGAAACCTAAAAGACATTTCCATTGAGATGCATTGTGAGCATTTTAATTTAAAATTACAAGTCCATTGGAATTCCACCTACTGTACTGTATTTTGGTCCATTTACATGACAAAGACACCAAAAAATGGAGTGGTGATCTCATAATTCTTTTCTTACCACGTCCTTTTATTAAAAGTATTTTTGGATAATAATCTACTGTGATACAGAAGAACAGAATTATTTATTTAAAAGGCCACTAAACAAACTGTAGATATGCCCCCAAAATATGTACAAATATAATGTCTCAAAAAATTAAAAACAAAACAAAACAAAAACAAATAAACTGGTGTCTGGCATGCGGTTGGTGAGGTGAGAAAGCTCTTCCTGCGGCCCAGCCAGCAGATGGCGCAACCCCCTTGGCTGGTCAGTGCTGTGGTCCCTCCCAGATTGGGTCCCCAGGTTCTTCCTCTGATTAGTTTTAGGCACGTTTCAGCTAAAGGTTACCACCTCCCCCTTCCTCCTTCCCTTCCTGTCTTTCTTCTTCCCCAGACCCCTTCATCTTGCCTTCTTTTTTCCCCCCACTTGACTGGAAGACTGAACGCTACCAAGGAGACTGAGTTAAAAATCATCACTGAGAATTACGGCGAGTCCCTCTCGAGGGCAGAAATTACAGTCTGTCCTCCTGTGACAGATAGCATGTATTTACTCCAGGCAGGTTTTTGGAAAGTAAGGCAACTTGGACATGGATCTAGAAAAAGAGCTAGGTGAGATATGGTACAAATTTACTCCTTATGAAGTCAAGGGTAAAGCAGGGTTTGGGAGTTAGACACATCTAGCTATTGGAGAATTATTTCTGTAAGTCAAAAATAGCCCACTTCCAATACTGTCATATGTGTATTTTTCCTAAACTTTAAAAAATTAAAGTATAGCATACAAAGTGGCCCTTTGGACCATGACTCTTTCCCTCCTTCTTAAAATAATCACTATTCTGACTGTTAACAGTACAGAGTAGTTTTGTCTCATGTTTAACTTTATACCAATGAAGGAATAGAATATGTATTCTTTGGAGGTTGGCATCTTTTGCTCAAATTATGTTTGTGAGCAGCAGTTCCAGTTGTGGAGCAAGTGGAGTTTTCATCTTTGAGAAGGCAAACATTCCTTCTGGAAGAGTACAAGGAGATCTAATGCCTGTGTATGAATTAAGTTACATTATTTTCTTTCTTACATTATTTTCTTTTGTAGGTAGAGGGGCAAGAAGAAAGTGGTAGCTGTCCAGGGGCATGAAGGGAATGATGGAATGTGTGAGAGAAAACTATAGAAAGTGCAGGTTGCTCTAAAAACTAATTTTGGTTAAATAACAGTATTTCTAGGATCAGATGATGTTAAATATCATTAGGAATTTGTTCAAATCAACATAACCTCCAGTACATTGGCCATATCAATGGTTAAATGAAGTAATAACATGTATTCCTTTCTTCCTTCCCTAGGTTGGCACCCTGATCAGCCTGTGTTCTGGGCTTTTTAGCAGAGAGTTTATAAAATATTCCTGGATGGATGATTTCATTTAATTATACAATGCACACACTTAAATCTACTATAACCTGGACAGGTATGATGACTATCTCCATAAGAACTCATTTCATTAACCAAGAATAGATTGCAACCCATCACAAAATGTTTCAAATGCAATAAAACTATCCAGAAACCCTTTGGCTGTCAGCTTTACGTGAATATGTAAGAAGCAGTTTTTAGACTCTGAAGGAGTTAAGTACTGAGAGCAGTGACAGATGTGGGAAGTATTCAAGCTTTCCGTGTGTGGCACAGGAAGGCACAGATCACCTTTGTTTAAATAATAAATATGCCCTTTTTAAAGAGATGCCAGGGACTTCTGTACAGAGGCAAGAACTGAGACATCAAAGTTTTCAAGGGAAAAAATAGGTACCTGGGACCAAATTCACACCTCTCAGGAGACTGTTTAGATCCTGGATATCAACAAAAAATGAGAAGAGGGGAAATAGTTGGAGAGAGAGGGGAGGAGGAAACGAAGCTCAGCTAGAACCAATCCATGGTAAATTAATTAGGAAATGTTTTCCAACAGAAAAAGATTGGGTATAGAATGGGGTGGGCAACTGGGTAAGGGTTCTGGAACCATGAGATCCTATTTGCAATGCTTACTTCATCAGATCTCAGTATTTCCATCTGTAAGTGGGAAAAATAAAACCAATAATACTTTTATTACTTATAAATTGTGTATCTGTCTCTAACCATCTATCTGTCTTCCTGCCTGTAATAACATAGAGTATTTATATCTCCACATCAGTTATAGACCTTATCCATTATCAGTTTTATTGATGGTTCTATTAATAATACAGGAGCCAAACTCTGCTCAAATAAATAAGCAGCTCAATTCAGCTAAATCTGAGTTTCACCAACCTATTTCCAACCTGAGATCTCAGGGAGATCTCACCATTCTCCGGTTCGGTCTGTCCTCCTGCTTCCACTGCAAGGTAAGAGGACTTTTCTGATGCTAGGAACATGGCAGGTGGGCATTTGCCAACTCCACAGGCCCCTGGTTAGCCAGTACATTTGGTGATGGAAAATACGATCTCCAAAGAATGCTATTCTAGCTAGTGAGGATTATTTATAGCTTCTGACACAGAAGGTTTCAAGAAGAGAAGGAACATCATTATCGACACTAACTCAAATGAACTCCACAGGAAGGAATATAAAGTCCTCATAGGATGCCCTGAAGAGAGGCAGTCTTAGAGAACTTAACAACGGACGGGGAAGAGATGAATGGAGAAATGGGGGTGAGGTGCCAAGGTGTGCAATAGATCTGGGGCTTAGCTTTCTTTTTCTAGGGCATCAGTGTTCTTCTTTTTCTGACTGCAGGGTCTTCCCCCTCCAATTTTTTTTTCTGCCAAAGGAACGTTGGTCCAACATCTCTGAAGCAATGCAGAGCCTTCTGCTCAAAGACCTGAGGGCACGCAGACTCCAGCTTCACGGTGATAATCTTGTCTTCCTCACTTTTAAGTTCCTTTCTCTTCAGACCTCACCTGCATCCAATGGTGCCTCCGGAAGCCCACAAGAAAAGTGTTTATTAGTGGGGCTGGTTTGCTCACATCTCATAAATGTACTTTGCTCAGTCTGTGCTTATGCTGAGTCTCCACCTGAGAATTCTCTCACTGAATCCCGCACTACCAAATGCCACCCATCCTTCAAGACCCACAGCTAGCCCACTTCTCTCCCCAAAGCTTTCTCTGATCACCTAGCCCTCAGGGAGCTCACGCCTCTCCTCTGAACTGTGAAGAGCAGTTAAGGCCTATTTCATACAATAGCGCTAATTAACCATATTCTATTACCTCTTATTTTGTTATATGTTACTATAGTTTCTCTAGACTATTTTTTTTGAGTTAGGGACCTATTGAAGTAGGCACTAAGCTATTTGAGTCAGGGATCTAATCTATGCAGAATGGTAGAGAGGCTACTTTTTCTAGTTTGTCTGTCCAGAAAGGGGTTCTTTCTGTGAATACACACAAAGGCATGGTGTAAGCCAACTTAAGTCCTCTTCTTCCCTTGTAATTGATTTCAGACATGGACAGACCAACCTACCTGCCATGGATAGTTACCACAGTTAGTCCTTAAGGAGAAAAATTATCTTCCTAGACCCTCTGAGTGACACCATTCGTCAAATGCTTTCTTTCAAGATGCCATCTTTTTTATGTGCTGGAAGTTGACACAGCCTTCCAGATGAAGCAGAACAAAAGACATTCTCTAACCACCATCATACAAATCACATTCTGAGAGATTGTTCCGCAACAATTAATAAACGTCCTAGAAATACAAAGATGTGGTTTGGGGAAAGGGGGAAGAAAGTCCAGGTGAGCTAGCTGAAGGAGTTGCAGACAATGTGGAGGGGAAATTCAGCTCAATGATTGCGTCCAGCCAAATCTCACCAAGTTCAGCACTGAAGTTCAGAACGGTAAAAACCTGAAAGGGCATACAAATTCGCTGTGTGTCACGGGGCACACAGATGTGCTCTCTTTGCCTAAGAGGAGTTTCTGGTTTGGGTCCTTTAATAAGGCATGTATGTCGATGTGCAGGACCAGCTGGGAGGAAGGGGCTGCAGTCCCCGCCCACTGTATAGTATTAGCCTGTGACCTGGGGCGAGGCACTTGCTCTCTTCTCTCATCTGCAAAATGGAGATAATAGCTCCTCCCTCATTCACTGATTCATCCCTTCACCAGATATGTGTTAAGGGCCCACTAAGGGCCAAGCACACAGGAACGTGACAGGGAGCAAAACAGACATGGTCTTTGCCTGTAGGGGGAGTTCAGATCACCTCACAGGGTTGAAGTTACAGAGAAGAGAAGTGTCTGAACTGGGAAGCACTGTAACAATGGAAAGTCTTCTTCATTACCAACGACTTCTACTCACGATCTAGCTGCACAACTCTGGGCAAGTCTAATTTTTCTGGGTGTTCCTATTCTCATCTATAAAATGAAGAAATTTCCTGTCATAAAATTTAATTATTCCAAATACACATGAAGAAGTTAAGCTTTCTAGGTACTTCTGAATCATGGCTTTCTGAAAGATTCTGAAATAGTCCAGACACACCAAAGGGACAGGAATAATATAACAAACCCTGCATACCACCTCCCCAACTGGAGAGAAAACATTACAAGGAGCTCTGACTGGTGGCCTGCCCTCTTTTCCCCAGAGGGAATAACTGTGATGAGTTTGGTGTTCATTATTCCGAATCATGGCCTTTCAGAAAACCTGGTGCGTGACTAAAAATGGTTTCCCAATGAAGAGTTCTTCCTACACCAAGGTGTTTCTGGTTCCTGATGAATGCCAAGTCACAACAGTGCACATCACAGAAGCTCAAGCACCAGCCTGTTCTCTCTCTGCCAACCTTGCTTGCTGTTCACCCAGCAGACAGAATTAGAAAAACCCTGTGGCAGGCACTGCCTGCTGCATTTAGAAGGAGCGCAGTTTTGTAGTTACCTTGAGGGCCTTCTGTGCAGGCTCACTAGACCCAATTGCAATGAGGTTAGGCCCAGCCATGCTGCAGAAACTCTTCAAATGCAAAGTATCGGTCACCGGGACTGTGGAGACTGCATAGTCCTACGGAAACAACAGAAAAACAAGCAATTCAGTATTGTAGAATAATTCTAAAACCGATTAAAAACTTGCCTGGACCACACCTGTTTCTCTGAAAGCTGCCAGGGGCCCTAAATATCTGGAAGAAAAACTGGGACCCACAGGTTTGGTTATTGCCAGTTAAATGAAGACTGCATCTAAGAAGAAAGTGCAGAGCTTCCTTCCAGATGTGTGACTAAGGCAATGTCTTTGCCAGCTCTTTGATTTATGGAGTGGGCTGCTCTGGGACGGTGTGTTTGAATATGCTGTGCAAACTATGGCTCAGCTGGAGCCTTACATCCTCATAGGGAACAGAGCTTCCTGGGAGTTATGTTCTTTCCTAAGCAGTCTGGAGATCCAATCTATTAATGATCAATACAGTGAAGGGACCTCGACGATGTAAGTGCAATACCTGGGACAGTTTCTAGTGCAGAGCAGGCACTCAAGTACAGGTGACTCCTGATTCTAATCTGAAAAATCCGTATTTCATGTCAGAGTCAGTTGGGTCTCCAGATTTTTTTTTAAAGCTGTCAATTGTGTCAGGAACATCTGCCTGGCGATTGTATGATTATACATTGGGAGAAAGCAGACGATGCCCATGCTAACTTTGTTGCTCCAGTGGTAGCCCAATGAAGCTGATTTATTGAGAAATTTGAATTTAATAGCTTCTGGCAAATGTAAAAATATTAGGAATTATTTTACAAAGCCAGTGAAATATAAACACCATTACTCATCACATTGATTCAATGGTCTATGAATATTTATTAAGCAATTACTTTGTACCAGGCATAAATTATCCTTTACCTACCTTAAAAGTATCAGCCAAGATTTCAGCACCTCGTTGATTTGTCCTTTTGGAAAGGCCCACAAAAAATTCTCTGCCTATAATAGATGTCATGGAACATAGTGAGTGGGTGGCACCTGATGCCCACTATTTCTTTTCTCTATAAGAAATGACCCAAGCATCGCACAGTTCTCTCCTTCCACAGAGGACAGCTTCACTAAAGAGACTTCTGCCCTCTTTACAAAAAACTCATTTCAAACTATTGCCCTTAAAAATAAACTTTTCCAAATTCGTAAAGACAGAAAGTAGAATGGTGGTTTCCAGGACCTAGTGGGAGGGCAAAATGGACAGTTATTGTTTAAAAAACACAAAGTTTCAGTTTGGGAAGATAAAAAAGTTCTGGAGATGCATGACGGTGATGATTGCCCAACGATGCGAATGTAGTTAATGCCTCTGAACCGTACACTTAAAAATAGAAAATTTTATGTTATGTATATTTTTCCACAATAATGAATTAACTTTTTTAGCCTGAAGAATCTTAGGGAAAAAAAAAAGAATGAACTCTTTATTTAGGCAATAATAAAATTAAACCCATTAATAATCTATAGTTAGAAATTAAGTAATAGCAATGACAAGTTAGCAGTACAACAGGCCCTTAAATAACATTGTTTTGTTCAATATCATTTTGTTTTAATGTTTATGAGAAAAAAAAAATCAATTCGTGCCCAGAGCCACTGTCTGTGTGGAGCTTGTCTGTTCTCCCAGTGTCTGCATGGGTTTCCTCCATACCCCAGAGCCGTCCGTGTTAGGTGAACTGGTGTGTCTAAACAGTCCCGGGCTGAGTGAGTGTGGGTGTGTGTGAGAGTTTGCTCTGTGAAGGATGGCGTCTTGGCCAGGGCTGGCGCCTGCCTTGTTCCCCAAGCTGCTGGGATAGGATCCAGTCACCCATGACTGAACTGGAAGAAGCAGGTTGGAAAATGAATGAATGAATTGGATACAAATTATTGTAAAATAAGAATTCATAAAGTTTGTGATTGTTA
>CAUYSK010026589.1:0-26548 GCA_963575035.1 Avahi laniger | reverse complement strand
GTATTATTCTCATTTTGTAAGTTGGAAAATCAAAGGTCAGGGAGTTCAAATTAGATGCCCAAACCAAGAGACACTAAGCAGCCAAACTATGTCTAAAAGCTAGGGTTTTCGATTCTATTTTAAGATTCTTTTCATTACATCCACTTTTATTTCATACAAGAAAAACAACTGCGTAAGCATCTGTAAGTAGTGGCGCAGATAAAAAAAGTAATAAAGGTGAATAGCAGACAGGAGAAATGAAGGTGCAGGGGAAAGTGTGATTATTTAAAGTGTTTCAAACTGAATCTTCAGATGTATTCTTCTCAGTCAATGAACGTATTTTTATTCTAGCAAATAAAGGAAATTGATCCACAATAAAAATTTCTCTCCTGCTACCATACAGACAGTATTGCTTATCTTTCACAAATTCAGTTTTAAGAGTAGTCATTAAATGGTAATTAGAACGGTTCAGTATAATTTTCTGAATGGTTCAGTAGTGTTTATTTGTGAAATTTCTACATCTGTGGCTTAGCTTTGAAAGAATGTTTTTAAAGTCCTTACATGTGATACAACGAATATTTCTTCTCTTGCCGGAGACATCATTTATAGCTGCTCTGTTTGCAAAACTTTTGAACTGTACACAAGACTATGTACACTGTCATCAACCTTCACCAAAACAAAGCAATGGTCCTGGAAGTGTTCTGTGTTGCTGGTTTGCATTGCTTTCTGAATCAAAGTCTTTATCAGAAGTTTTTTCCACTACACCATTTAATTTTTGGAAAGAAAAACAATGCAATTTTGGTCTAAGCTAAGATTGAGCTTGCAGAAATAAACTTAATTGGGTTATTAACATATCTTACTAGGAATCGAAGAGCAGTTTTCCTTTTATTTCTTCTCAGCATGAATAGAGTTACACCTCATTTAGCAGATTTTTTTTTTCTCTTTCCTTGTTTCACCTTGTAACCGAATCTTGACTTGCCTTTTCACCTACCAGAGCTGCAGTTTGCCATCCCAGGAAATGCAAACAATTCTTTAAGTGTACATTTTAGGTTTTTGAATGTAGAATTACAAATTAGCTCACCTTTAAAGTTTTAGAAAAATAGTAACTACATTAACACAAATATTAGGTGAATTAGAAATTTAATATCGATTAAATTAAATCAATTGAATGTTGCTTCCTCTAGTTTTCTTTATAGCCCTAATATTCCTCATCACTACAACACTCTCAAAGTTAGGACAGGTTACAGATGCCCGAACATCTTTACAAGGCTAAACCTTGAGTGCTTTTGAGTACTACATGGACAGTCTCTCTAATATCTCTACAGAAAGTAACTCTCAGTTTAATTCTCAGCCACAACGCCCTACACGCATCCTTCTTTCCATGTTCCTCTTTCATGTCACAAATACCTTGTGTATTTGTACACATTTGTATCTAATTGTTGCTGCTTTGATTACAAGAAGTCTTACTGCAGAATAAGAAAACTAATTTTAAATACCTATACAAGAATTTTCATTGATCATGGATTTTAATTATTTATAATGTTGACTATTGACATAAAATATGTATTTATGCACTCTGAAATATTTAGTTAGCACCAACTCCTTCCCAGTTACTGTGCTGGATATGCAGGATAAGGTAATTGCTGTAACAATTAAATTAAAAAATATGCAGTGGATCAGACAGAAGTTCCCTTCTTCTTTTTATAACGATACTGCATGGGCTTCAAAGTTAGTGTTACTGTCCTCCTCGGTGCAGTCATCGAGGGTTCGAGGCCAAGGGAGAGTGAGCCTTCACTCACATGTGACTTCACAGTCACTCTGAAGACTTACTACACTGCAGGCAAGCTGGAAAAGGTTAGCACAAAGAACAGTGGCCCTAAGAAGTTTCAGATTGAAACGGCGCACATGTCATTAAACATGAAATGCCCGATTTTGAATCAAAAGTGTAGTTTATTAGATCTCAAACAAGAAGCAATACAATTAATCAAAGTGTGTGCCTAAACTATCAACATAGTTTTGCCATCTTAACGGCAGCTTGTTTATACCAGTAGCAAAGAAGCCTGGAGAATGAGTGGTGTTGAAATCGTGAAAGGTGTTTTCCACAGTTTATTGATATCTGAATGTTTTTCCTTGCAAGAAGTGGGAGTCAGTTGGTGCAAGGTCTGGTGAATGTGGTGGATGACAGAGAGTTTCCAAGTCCAGCCCCTGCAGTGTGAGCAGCGTTGTTTGTGCGACATGTGGTCCAGTGTTACCTTGCAAGATGATTGGCCTGTCTCTCTGTTGACCCATCTCAGCTGCTTAATCGCAAGAATCCTCATCATTTGATCCAGTTGGTTGCAGTAGACCTCTGTTATAATTGACTGAGCAGGTTTCATGAAGCTTTAGTGGATAATACCAGCACCGATCCACCAAACAGATACCATTGGCTTTATTTGATGAATATTTGGTTTTGGACCATGTTTCAGCATTTCATCTTTATCCAGTCATTGTGCTGAATGCTTGTGATTATCAAAAATAATCCATTTTCATCACACTTAACAATACATTGTAGAAATGGTTCACTTTTATGTCCTGGCGGCAAAGAAAGGCAAGTTTTGAGACAATTTCTCTGCTGATGCTGGCTCAGCTCGTGCAGAACACATCTGTCCAGCTTCCTCGCCGATTTGTTTCAAATGGTCCAATATTGTTGGAATAGTAACATCAAACCTTGCTGCTCATTCATGCATAGGTAGAGATGGATTCGCTTCCACTATAGTTTTCAGCTCATCATTATCCACCTTTGGTCTGAGGTCACTCACATGGCTCCTCTTCAAGATTAAAATCATCAGAATGGAACTTCTCAAGCCATTGACCTACTGTACGTTCATTAGCCACATCCTTCCCAAACATTTCATTGGTACTTCGAGCTCTCTGTACTGCACTGGTTCCATGATGGAACTCATATTCAAAAGTAACATGAATTTTTGACTTATCCATGGTTTCACAAAAACTGCTTTTAAAAAAAATTCAATAGATAATCACGAGCCAAAATGTGTATTTGAAAGACTGAGGATGTACCTCCACAATAAAAATAAAACAAGAAGTGTCAAAGCACAATGTCACAGACATCAACTGTCAAATTTAGCACTTAATGAAATCAGACATTTCGTACTTAATAACCCAGCACAGTTCATTGGCTGTAGTTTAACCACAGTGCTCACCCGTTACTGTGAGGAGGGTGGGAAGGCCAGGAAGAAAAGGAGAATGTGCACTTCGAGAGGTGCTCACAGGCTGTGCCGCAGAGGTCAAGGAAGAGACTCACGTAAGTTATGCCATATAAATTTGAGGCTAAATCCCAATTTTAGGATCTCTCCTAAATTAGAATCTCTCTTCCTCTGTCTCTCACTCTCTTTCTTCCCATGCCACATAGAAAGACAACATGTAGATGTTCAGGTTATAGCTCCAGCTAAGTTCTCAGCTGACAGCTGGCATCAGCTGCCAGACATGTGAATACATTGTAATGGATCTAATCTCATTTAATCCTTCCATGAGTCTTGTTTGGAAACTAATTCAAAAGGATAAAACAAAAACAGGTGCTCCTTATTGCTGTCTGGAACCTCAGCCTTTGCATATTCCAGCTGAGGTTCCAGTCAGCAGTAAGGAGCACCTGTTTTTGTTTTATCTGTTTGAATTCTTTCCTAATCCACAGAATTCATGAGCATAATTATAGGTTGCTTTATGCCATGAAGTTGTATGGTAAGATGTTATTAATACATAGATAGGTCTCATAACTGGCATAGCAGAAATAAAACAACTGCCCAGTAATACCTCAATATTTACACATATTTTTTTGAAAATTTTACCTAAGTTATTCACTTCACTCATAACTTCTTAAAAATTGTTATTTAAAGGTTTTATATGAAACTTATAATTTCTACAATCACTTAATAAGTATATAATTGATGAGCCTATGAAACAACTTGGGCAAGAAGTTCTCATAGTTCCCATCTTATTCTAACTTTAAAATTGTTTCCAAACAGGACTCATGGAAGGATTAAATGAGATTAGATCCATTATGAGCTTAGGCTAGTTGACTCATGCATAGTATTTAATAGTCGCTACCAATAATATTATGAAAAGGATGATTTTCTAAACATATAAATTTAACTGTAGACTCTTTTGCCTGTTAAAGAACTCCATGTTTAAGATTATATTCCAACTCCTCAAACACCCACCCTATTGAGTGAAAATAAAATTATTTTGGTAAAATTTTGAAATAAAAGAATGTCAATTACAATGTCCTTGTTTTTCATTCATTAATACTCTAGTCAAATACAAGTATATTCTTTACAAGAAATTTTACTATCATTATTTAGGATCTCTATCATTATTCCAACTCATATTAAAAATCTAATTATATTAACCTGGTACATATATGAAACGAAAAAAAAAAGAAACTCAAATGCTTACCCAGGAGAGAGAGTAAGTGTGAACAGAAAGACGCACACCCTTAAAAATGTCATTAAATTTTACATTATGTCTCCAAGGGTCAGTAAAATGCTAAAAGACAAACTATCCACCTGAGAATTTTCTTGACAATTAAATGGCAAAATCTCAAATGTCAGACCATTCCAATGTCAAGAAGTAAGCAGAAAGAAAAAGAAAATCTGCTTCTTCTAGTATATGGCTGATTCCACATGGTGTAAGATAAATGATCATCCATAATGTCACTATCCTCAGGTCACAAACACCTCCCTCAGAAATCTTTCACAGAACATTTTTTAAATCACTCACCAATCTTGGAGTCATTGGTTAAGCACATTTTTCTGCAACTTTTTTGAATTCTCAGCTCAAAGCAATACAATTAAAAGGCAACTAATCCTATGGAATTTGGGATATGTTGAGAAGGGGTCAGGAGACTCCCTACACATGAGGTAACTATTAGGTAAATTAGAAATAATCAAAACAGAATAAAGAAAAATGTTCTCAAAAAAGGGAGCTAATATATATGTGATTAAAGAAAACAATAGCTAGGGTGAACATCGTAAACTTCCATTTATTGTAATGGCTTTAGTTTTTTAACATGGCCCCAAAAATCTTTTCTGGGACTTAAGAGTTACTAAGCAACCATTCCATTGTTTCCTCCTCCTCCTCCTCCTCCTCCTGCTCCTCCAAATTCTCCTCCTCTTCATTGGGGTACAATTGACATACAATAAATAGCCCATGCCTCATATTGAAATTGTCCAATTTGGTACGTGGTGATACACACACACACACCCATGAATTCATCACCACAATCAGGATAGGGGACATGGCCAGCACCGTCCATCACTCTCAGTAGTTTATTCACGTGCCTTTACAATTAATGACTTCCCCTGTCTCCTGTACTTCCCACTGGCTGAGTTCTCTAACATCCACTGATACACTATATGTTACCATAGATTAGTTTTAATGTTGCAGATGTTTATATAAATGAAATTATATAGTATGTATTATTTTTTAATCTAGTTCAGGGGTGGGGAACCTGCAGTCTTAAGACCACATGTGGCCTTCTAGGTCCTTAAGTGCAGTCTTTTGACTGAAACAAAATTTTACAAAACAAATCCTTTTATTTTTGTTAATGCATTTTTGTTCATCTTTTATATTTTAATTTTATTTTAAAAATGAATGTATTTAAAATGCCAAAGAAAAAAGATAAGTTTCAATGGAATAATCCTCCCAGACTGACCAGCACAATTAGAAAATTAGTAAACCATAAGGAGTAAATGGATGGCTGCTACACTCATTATTTAGTTCTAACTTTCCCCAGCTAACTGGCGCCACTATTGCAGGAGGCTGGTTGGCGGGAGTTTATGGGGGTCCAGTATACGAGTCTGTTACCAGCTTTTGGCAACAGTACACTGTGTTTCTGTTTGAAGTGGAATTTGTGAATAGTTGCACAGCTTGAAAGTATTTTTTAATTCTGTCTACTTAACACCCCATCATGTCAAAGAAGACCCAGAGAATGCTGAAGGAAGAAAACAGATGTTTTAATTAGGATTGGGAATTGCAATATTATCTTGTTTCTGCTAAAGATGGGATGAGTTGCTTGCTTTGTGATACTGCGGCATCCACATTAAAGAACTTCAATGCTTATTAGCATTATAACACTCATAAGGACCACAAATATTTGACGTGAGAGCGGGAAGTGTGAAATACTGTATTGCAGAAATTAAAAGATGAAAAGCAAAACAAAGACGATTCTTTCAAGCAGCAATGAGACCTAGAAATAATGCCACTGAAGCAACTTATAAAGTAGCGTATATACTACGGAGAAAAAAGGGAAGCCATTCAGTGACATAGAAACTGTGAAAGAATGCATTGCCAAAGATGTAGGATGCTCAGGCCCCCGATAACATTTCAAAATCCAAACAACTGCCTCTTTTAAGGAAAACCATAACTGATCAGCAGCATGAATTAGCCTTCAACTTAACAGAACAACTTCATGCAATATTTCAAAAGGAAAATATACATTATTTAATTTCTTTGCTTGAATCAACTAATACTACTGACTGCACAGGTTTTATACTTCATTTGGGTCATAACAGAAGATTTTCTTTGGGAGGAAGAGTTACTCACTCTTGCAAACAGAACAGGGGGAATAGATATCTTCAACAACTTTCAAGATCAATGTGGCAAAGTTGGACTGAATTTGGTAATTTAGTGAGTGTACCTATGGACAGTGCACCTTTCCTGGTTATGACTCCACCGCTGCGTAAGACCTCATGTTTCTCCATTTGATCAACTACCTTCCTGTTAATGCAGCCTGGTTTTTATAGCTAAAAGATAAAAACTAAAAGATAAACTTCTAGTTCCTTGCTAATTCTCCAAGGAAGCTATGAAAATTGGAAATGGAAAAGAAACACAGGCACACCAGATAAAAGAAACTATTTATATCAGTGGGTAATAAAAATTAGCCATTTTGTCAATTCTGATTGAACAATCCAGCAAAAATATTTCTCTGTGAAACACTTTCCTTTCTGTTCATTTTTGGAAAGCATATACTCTACGGTGTTTCTATAGCGGGGGTATGATCTTCATTGAATAATATCCAATTCTCCAAGCTTTCCAGACATTAGAAGTTACACAAAGATAGCAACTAGGATCTTTAGTTATTTGTAGGTCATAAAGATTAAGAGAAAAAATATATAAATGGCTCATGCAGAAAAAACAATTTAATTTAATCAGAAAGCCCTCACAGGTTAGATAATCCTTTTAAACAAAATATAGGCATTAATAAAACAGTGTATGCATAATTTTTCTGTTCTAAAGACTATAAACTGCTAGTTTATTCACACTCTGTCGACCATTTCTTTTCATTAAAATTATTTTCCTGTAGTAATGCTACTATATTTTTTAATTGTGGACCAATGCTTTCTAGCCTATAATGGTGCTGATGTGTTAGGGATTTTCTATTATTTTGAACAGGAAAATAGTCTTTTTTAAACTTGGTTCTCTTAGGAAGAAAAACCAAACAAAAACAAATAAAAACTGCTCCAGAGTAATCCATATATCCATTCCTTTTCCAGGATTATTTCTTTTACCACATCTTCAGAGTTCCCTTTTAGAGGGAAAAAAAACTACCTATCGGGGCAATGTACACTATTCGGATGACAGATACACAAAAAACTCAGATATCGTCACTATACAATTCATCCATGCAACCAAAAACTACTTGTATCTGTAAAATCTATTGACATATAAATAAAAAAAACAATTATGTATCAAATTGTCTTCTTGGGCCTTTTCCTTTGTGTTATATCTGCTTATAGCTATTTTATAAACATATATATATAGTGTGTGTATATATATGTATATGTATATATGTACATATATATACATATATACACATATATATATGTAAATTTGGCAACAAACCATATGCACATAAAACATATAATGCATAATATATATATTGAATTAATAAAAATGAAAACCAAAAAATTAAATTGATTCACATGTTTATAAAGTCAGAAAAGCAGCATGATACTCTGGGAAAAATCATCCTTTATGCCAAAAGTAGCACTATGTCTTATTTTCTTTCCTGTTCTTCAACACAATTACTGAGTGTACCACTCATAAATACGTTGAAATTTCTCATGACTATAGTGAAGAGATTTTATCTATATCTGTTGAAAAATAAAGGGAATGGCCTTTCCATAATTAAAAACTGAATTAAGAGAAATCTCGCAAAACTGTTTTGATTTATACACAATTAGAAGTGTATTGCTTAATTGAATTTATGTTCTGAACTTTATTTTATCTTTCTATGTACTTTCTGGAAATATGTGTGTGCTGAAATGAGGTTACTCTGACATTTTAGATTTTTGTTTGCTTGTGTGTTTCTTCTCTAAAAGCCATATGCTAGATGATTTCATTTTACTGGTAACATGTGGCCCATAAAGAAAATTGCTCTGACCTTTTTTACCACTATATTTTCCCAGCTAGACTAGAAAAACGTTGCTTACTGAGAAAGCAGTATCATTCTTATTTGAATAGTAGAAAAAGTAGATATTGAATGAAATAATTTTTATTTTATTAACAATGGCAAACCCAATTTTAAATCAGCAGAACACATTCCATCACTGGTGTTGAAATAAAGAATTCATCCCCACATTGCTGGTTATACATATAATTCCAGGAATTATAACATCCAATATTTTATGAGTTATAATCTAATTCATAGGAAAAACTGAAACGTACACCACTATTCAAGGTATAAAAATCAGCAGGCCTACTGTATGATATTTCAAAAATCTGCTGACATTTGTCATTATATCCTGCATTCGAGAGATTCAGAAATTAGTCTCCTCCTTAAAACTCGGTGTATGATGCTTGTATTTAATTTAGGTTCCTGTGGCTACTGTAACAAATTGCCACAAACTGGGTGGATTGTAACAACAGAAATGTATTCTCTCACGATTCTGGAGGCCAAACCTCTGACATCGAAGTATGGCTGTCAACTGGCGGCACTGTCTGTGCAGGCTCTAGGGGAGAACTGGCCCCTGCCTCTTCCAGTCTCTGGTGGTTCCGGAAGCTCCCTGGCAGCAATGTCTGCGTCGTCTTCACACAGCCCCCTCCTCTGCGTCAGTGTCTTCTGTTCTGCCTTGGAAAAGGAATCTTGTCCTTGGATGTAAGGCCCACTTGGGTAATCCAAGATGATCTCATCTCGAGATCTTTAACATAACAGTACATCTGCAGAGACACTTTTTCAAAAAAACAGGTGACATTCATAGGTTCTGGAGGTTAGGACGATGACATTGGGCCAGAATTCAGCATACTATACTACTAGCATATGCATATCCTTTGTTCCTGCAGTCAGAACTCAATCAAAGTTGTATTTATCTGAAATCTAGACCATATCATGTATTCTGCATGCCTTTTACATATCAAAGCCGTAAACATGTTTACCTTTAGTTACGCATTTTCAGAAAGAAAGTTGGTTTCCTACCATCCTCCTCAGAAGGTGACTACATTTAGTCACCTGGAATCTTCATGTGCATTCTTGCTTCCTTTTGCCATCACCCTAGTATTCCGTGACATTCTTCTAATCAAGTAGAATGACAGTGCTTGCCGGGCTAAGCCATTTCCCCAAGGACTGGTTTATTTTAGCAAGAAAATGATATTTCAAGATCAAAATCTACATGTCAGTGTTGCTCTTTATTTTGAGGTTCTCATTATTCTTAGACCTCTTTGGTGGACACAGCTAGGAATTACATATGAGTGTTTATAGAAAATACCTATGAGTACATATTAGCATTTCCAATTCAAAGTAAGGATTATAGATCTTTTAATTAACTGCCTTCCCTGAATCTTCTTCATTCCACACAATAATTCCTGATACTTAAAAGATAACAGGATTGATAACATTAGAATCACACATAAGTACTTATTTTTATTACAAATACCAATACTAATTCTACCATCAATGATTACTGAAAGCTTTTAAAAGCTTTATTTGCATATGCTGTCCCTATTCTCCTGTCATTGGAAACATCGAATTATATGTTAAAATACAACCACTGCATGCACCCTCTGCTCTTTGTCCTCACGTAGCCTTGGTTTCACAGGTAATGATACAGTAATAGCCTTTTGTCGATATCTCGTTAACTACATTTATTTTCAACCTCCTTCTTCAGCAGATTACTTAAAGACAGCTAGAGGAACAGTATTAACTTAGTCTTGAATGTTAGTAATGAATTGTTCATGCCTTTTATGTGTAATAGTTGTTCTGGATTAAAATTGCTTGTTTCAGCCTTTATTTTCTTAACTACCTTAAATATGTGATTGTATTTTCATGTGGCATAAAGCACTGCTGTCAGATTTTAATTATAACCCAATGTCATTATGTGTACAAAGAATTTTTTTTTTTACTTTGAAATCGAGAAAAAGATTTTCTGTCCTAATGTTGGTCATTCTAATTCTATATTAATAGGTACACGATGTACTCTTTAAAAATGTAGATCCCATTTAATTTTACTTCCAGAAACTTTTCTTGAATTACAGCTTTTCGTGTTATTTGGTTCCCTTATTTTAGTTTTTGGCTCTTCTTTTCCTCTCTTTCATGTTTGTCACTGTCTCAAAAATCCTTTGTATTTCTTTTTTTTTTTTTTTTCATTTTCTTTCCTGTGCTATTTACTCTGTTTTCAATATGGGGGTTTACAGAGATCAAAAAATTAAGCTTCTGCCACTGCCCTCTCCCCAGAATTCCACCCATGATTTGCATTTTTCAATTGACATTTTCTTTTTGCAATTTGGCCTCATGGATAAATGTAGCTATGCTCTATTATTTTCTCTGATATATAGTACACATTTATATGAAAATGAAAAGAACACATTTATCCATTTGTTAGGTTAATCATTCCTAATTAGTTTTGTTTTATTATTACGAACAAAACTTCTATCAATATTCTTGTGTATCTCTACTAATACGCACATGGAAAAACTTCTCTAAGGCTGTACCCCTCAAAGTGTGGTCCAAGCTTTGGAGAACAACAGAGAGAAAATCAGACAGGGTGAGTCACTAAAAAATATGGTAGGCTGAACATTGTTGCCAAGTGAGAGTGAATATTAGGGACTATTTCCACTGTTGGACTAGATGCGTTTTAAATTGAGAAAGACTGAAATTATTTTCCACTGATCACTAGCAGTCCGCAGGGACTTGTGAAGAAGACCACATACACTATGGAGAGCACTGCAGTGCCAGATCTCTGCACGTCTGAGTTGCACTGTGCATAAACTCTCTGACCTTTCTACAATTCTCTTAGCTCTGTAGTATCCATTAGAATTACAATCCCTGAAACCTTTTTGTATATACAGCCCATGATTTCAAAACGTTTTATCACATAACAAATAGGAAATCAGAGACCTGGACATGTCTGGAGATAATAGGAATAGAGGAAGAAAACATTTACACTATGGAAATTATGTTTTACTGGTGCAGGTTAAAAATCAAAACAGAAGCTGGAAAGAGATCTAGTAGGATGAAGAAAGAATATATATTCTGTTCCTCGAACTCGGAAGAATTTCCATTCAGTGAGTTTCAAGTGGTTTTCAGAGGGTGTTGTAGGAGACAGGGGCATGATCTAACGTGGTAATTGAAAGGGTGGGAGCATGTACCCCAGGCAGAGGAAGAATTCTTGATTCAAAGATGAAGACAGGCTTTGAAGCGAGTTTTATTTTACGTTCCAAGGGAGGAAAGGGCATGGCATGAAACGGAGAAGAAATGCCGGGCCCAGACATTGAGTGGCTGGGGCTTTTATTGAAATTTTTAAAGAGTAGAAAAGTTGTTATTGTAAAATGATAGCAGAAGGCGGTTTGTTTTCCAGAGTATTTGTTGTTATGAGATGGAAGGCGATTGTTTTCCAGAGCTATGGTTTTCTGTTAGGCTGGTCTGATCTGACTTCTTGGAACATGGTCTGGTAGACACTGAAGGGGTGTCTGGCAAGTGATGAGCTGCTACATGCTCTCTTCTGTTTGTTCGGTATTTTTCCAGTTCTTCAAAACAAGCTCATGAAACAAGGTAATTCTCCATCCAGGTGATCACGAAAGAAGCAAACACCGGAGCCAGCACAGCCTTGTGTGTAGAGATGTTTTAAATGCAGTAAGAAATGGCAGCAAACTCATATTTTTGTTTATAATTTTTCCCTCCCTTCTGAAAGAAGATCATCCCACTCTTTCCATTGCCATGTGATTTGCCATGCCTCCTGTGGGAACGGAATGCGTTTCTGCCTCACTGAGCTTTGATGTGGCCATGTGGCATCTTGACCCGTGAGCAGACGTGATGTGCAACATCTGAGTGAAAGCTTTAAGATGCAACACAAGCTTTAAGGTGTGACCAAGAGTATGATCTATATACGAGTCTCCCTCCTTCCAGGGTGCTGGAATGAAAAAATACCTGGAGTAGAAATACAGCCTTTAGCAAAATCACAGCCTACCTTCAGCTAAGAAATTAATGCTTGTTAATGTAAATCACTGAGATTTGAGGATTATTTGTCAGTGCAGCAAAATTGACTAATACAGATGTCAGTGAAAAGGCAATATAACACACATACATTGTAGCTCCCAAGTTTATACTATTAAACGCAATCCCATAAAGCTTGCTGTTTAAAAATTTTTTGCTTAAGGTCAAAATTGTTCCTGCAAACTGGAAAAAGGAGAGCCTGGGAAAGAAAGGCAGGAGATCTTATTTGCCGGTAGTGAAAGAAAATGGCATTTGCTAACAACAGGGCTTAGAGATGGTCCCTGTTGTCTTTAATTTTTTGCTGCAAATCTTCTTGGATTTCTCTCACATAGAAAAATTAAAATTTTATCTATATCAGCTTGCAAAACATGGACTATCCCATGAAAAATGATCAGTTTATTTTTTTTCCAAATAATACATGGCATTTGCCATTCTATTGCCTGAAGGAGATCCAAACGTCTACTTTCCTTTTTGCCTCATCTGACATTAGCAATTCCTGTTGGCTTGGAAAAAAAATTTTGCCTAAGGAATCCTTCAGTTACGGCCCACAATTTATATAACTTGACTCAAAAAGAATTCTTTTATGCAACTACTTTTAACATTTCAGAATTTAGAGTGTTATAAACAATAATTGCTCACAGTTTTCAAAACATTCATTTCTATGACAACCCTAAAAACTGTTCCAAGAGAGAATATTCATCTATGTCCTTTACTGAAAGAAAGAAATATCTGCAAAGAATTAAGCAATTTTCTTTAAATGTACAAGTGATGGCAGAATCTAACAAGAACCCCTTATTTCAAACTCCAAAGTCTAAATTATTTCACTAAAAGAAGATGTTGCACATCAACTTAATCTTATTTTCTCTTCCTCTCACTGACTTCTTAACTCCAAAGCAGGTAAAAAATAATTTCACAAATATTGATTAGTATCACTACAGATAACTTTTCAACTGACACATTGAGGAAATCAGGTTGACCTAAATTGTAAAAAAATTAGTAAAGATTGATTACAATCACATTTTGTATTTTAAAGTCAATGAAATGGAAAAAGAGAGAAAAACAGAAGGTAAAAATCATTTTACTATCATTAAACTTTTAGATATTTCTATTGTATTGCATACCTTAAAAATTCAGCCTGAAAGCTAAGTCATTCACACACATTCATGAACAGGCAAAATGATATTTACTTCCTCTCAAAATTATATCTAGTCCTTGTAGGTCTAATCAATATCACAGTGACGATGCATGCACATTGGGGAATACCTAGATTCATGATTTTCTGAATTTCCAACAGGACCAAAGTATTTTGGCAGCAAATACAGTGATGACAAAAGTAAAATAAAACCTAAGAAGTGGAAATAATAAGTGGGAATAATTTTAACTGACGGAAATGTACACTGCGTATAAATCTCTTTGCTAAAGTTTTTCATGCATGACTTTTGGGAAGGTCTACTTTGCATTACAGTATAGTCATAGCATTATCATGTTTCATTTAGGAAATTTAAATATGTATGCCTAGTGAAATACTAAATTGGGGGTGTGTCGGGGAGAAAGAGAGAGAGAGAGAAAGAAATGAACCTATGCCTGAAAGTAAGTGTGATATAGAAAATATGAATCTATTAATAGTTTTCCCTTTTTAAGTTGCAATTCTCAAATATCTAAGTTTCTATCAAAATATGACCATCTCATTATGTTGATTATTTAGTGTTAAAAACAAAACTGACTGCTTCATCCGGTGCTTAATCAAAGAAATTGCTACCCATCCTGATAGAGAAAGTAAAATTGTCTGTATTAGCTTTAAAGAGGATGACTGTTTATTTTCTAATGGTTTCTTCATAAGAAAATTTGGAGCAAATTTTTGACCATATATAAAGTTTGACTTTTCTGCTGTCTTTGCATCCAAACCTTATATCTGATACCCCTCTACGTGGGTTTAGCTCTAATGATCTCAAGTATATTTTTGCAAGCTGAACAGCAGTCATCCATTTCTGCATGTACCTGGTATCTTCATCTTTTGGCAGCATTCAATGAAAGATTAATTTTTAGCCAAATAATACATTTTTTAAAAATTATTTATGGTTAAATTTAATATTATAAAATATGATCATACAGCCTAAATTTCATTTTGATGTCTTCTGTGACCATGACATGGCTACAGTTTCTTGACTAAACATAGTTTATTTTTAGTACACATTGCAGGTGCAAAATAATGTCATGCGTTTGACATTTTGCTTTTCAGAATGTCCAGCCATTATCAGCATATACAACAATACAAACACAATTAAGGAACGAACAGTTTCTTTATATGCATATAAAATCATTTTCAGAATAAATTAGAGATATTTCAATAAACACTTGAACAAATAGTGGAGTATATGTAATGTTTAAAACTTAAAGTGATAAAATTTTGTCAGTTATCTTCAGTTCTACAAAGCTGTGTGGCCTTTGGCCAACCAGGCTACAGCGGTGGTGGGCTTGGACAGGTAAACTAGGAAGCTCCCTTTTAACACACGAAGTTTTAATTTCTACCATAAGTGAAGGCAGGAGTAGATAACTATTCAAGTGTACAGAAGCATACAAGAAATTCAGGGACTTGTTTAAAATGTTGATATAAATTTGGTCAAACATGTTTATAGCATTTAAAGTAAAAGATTGAACTAGATCACAAATAGAGTAATAGATTTAGACAGCAAAAGCTGTCTAAGGATTGAGCTCGAGGGTACTTCCAAGCTCAGACGTCAAAAGGACAGGGAGGAGTGAGCAATTGCAACTGAGACGGGAAAGGAAACCCGAGAAATCGGAAGAAAAGCAAGTGAAGATACTGTCTTGGAAGCCAAGTGAAGAAAGCGTTTCAAGGAGTAGAGAACAACCAACTATATCAAATGCCCCTAATGGGTCGACTAAAATGAATATCGAGAATGGCTGTCTTTACTGTGTATCTGTATAGTTTTATATATGTAAATATTTGTATCAGGCTATATATAGTTACACATAATACAATGACAACATTAAGCAATTGCTATTTGCCACACGGTGTTCTAAGTACATTCAATATATCAAGCAATTTAATTTTCTATCAATTATGGGAGGTATATGTTCTTATTCTCCCCATTGTATAGGTGAATAAATACATGCATACACACACAAGTGCCTTGCACGTGGTGCCACATACGTAAGTGGCATAGCCGAGAGTCAAACTTTGGCAGTCTGTGTCCACTTTCCCAAGGGCAGTTCTATCCCAGATGTATCCTCTTCTTAAAATTTTCATATATGGGGGTTTCTGACCCTGATACTCAGAGGGCCAAGCATAGATTTGATATAATCACATACATTTTGTGCTCATAAGACTTGGCTTCACTAGAATACCATTTTTTTAGGAAAAAAATTTACAAACTCATGAGATGTTTTATTTTTGGAAGAGGAGTTTTGGAGTCTAATTAGCAATGTTAATATTTAGAACCATAAAATATTTATTTTACAGTTTTCATTCTGAAATTCTATAAAATAATATTTAATACGGTTTCATCAGTGTTTGTGACAGTGTACTAGACTCAAAGTGAAAGGGTTATAAAATCCTGTTTCCTTTTAAGATTTTTTTTCAAAGTAAGCAGTTACTAGATCATGGAAGATTAGTTTTGACTTCATCTTTAGGTTAACACTGAGATTACTGGAAGAATTTAAGTAAGGAAATATAGTGTGATTAAATTTCTACTTTTAAATGTGTGGAAAATTCAAAGTGGAAAATGATTTAATAAGACAAAATCCATAGTCAGGAAGAATAATTAGAAACCGTCCCTAACAAGCCAGACCAGGAATGTGATGGAAGTAATAATCGATGATAAAGATAAGTGAATAAATATTAGGACTATTTAAAAACAGAAATGACATAGCTACTGACTGATTGTTTATGTGGCTGAAAGAACAAAGAATGGAGAGTAATCTCCAGATATTTCATTTGAGTAAGTGGATGACAATGCTGTTCATTGGCAACTGAAGAAGGAGTGAAAACAAGGATCAAAGTAGGAAGAAAAACTGATTTTATTTTTAATCTGATCAGTATGAAATGCCTACAGAACTTTCAAATGGAACATTCAATAGGCAGTGTTACTACAGACCTAAAGATCAGGTGATTGATTTGGGTTGGAGGTACTTCTTTAACTCTCAGTTAAAAATCACTTCAGGAAGTCTTTGTTTACCATATTTTCATTGTTGGGAGGTACCCTTGTTAAATGTTCTTGTGTCAGTCAGACAGGGGCATGGAACATACAAGATATTGAAACACAGGATTTAATGTGATGAATTGTTATATAGTTACTAAAGAACTGAAAATACAGAGGTAGCAATTGCAAGAAGCAGCTACCACTTCAGGGCTACAGAAACAAACAAAAAAAGAGGTTAGATCAGACTCACCAGAATTTTAAGTTCTTACTGGTTAGGAAGGGGAGCTGCCCAGTGGGCAGGGTTCCAGAACTATGAGGATATATTAATAGCTCTGTCCTGCTGGTTTTGTTATTTCTGATAGAGTTCTAATGTGGCAGGCTCTGGAAAGGTGAAAAAAAAAAATGAAAACTGGAAACAGTTTCTACTGATAACAATTCCTGCTGTCTGGAATTTGCTGAGAGTTTTCTAACAGGAACAGCAAACAGATAAAGAAACCATCACTTCTTTTTTCAAGTTTCCCTCTAGTGCCCCCTATTAGCAGAAGCTAAAAGAGATCTAACTTGCAAAGAAGAAACAGTTATCCTGGTCCCTGCCCAATCATCACAAAGCCAATGAAAGGCTGGGTTTACAGAAGAGAAAACAGCTTAATAGCAAAAATATCTCTCACGGCATCCTGCCTTATACTTTCCCTTCACTGCATTTGCAACAGTTTGCAATTATGTGGTTTGTAATAACACAGTTATATTTTTTTGTGAAAATATGTAGAGATAAGTACTTGTCATCATTTTTAGATTGCAAATGCAAAGAGTGAGGAGTTTATGTGCTTTGTTTATCCATGTGTCCCAGTTTATAGTTTAATACTTGTCTATAATAAGTACCCCTGATTTGTTAAAGGAATGTATATATAAATAAATGAGATTTGGATCATGAAAGTCTTTGGCAATAATTTAATAATCAAGTGTAAAAATATTATTCATAACAAATCTTATCACTTTAATAAGCAATAAGAAAAACAAAATTTATCATTTGCTTTAGTTTAGTCATATACCAGAGGTAGCAAGATGCTGATATAACTCTCAGATTTACTAAACAGTTATAAATGGGAGGAAAATAAAAGATGTCATTAAACATCTTTCTGAATGAAAATTTAAGAATAGTAACAAAATGTATATTCAGATATGAGTGAAGATCTTTGCAACTCTTACATCAGAGAGCCACTGTATCACAAAAGCACCATAGACAGGAACAAGGCCAGCAGGGCTGGACGGAATAAGCAGCAATGCACACATTATAACAAAACCCTACCTCTCATTTGCATTGTTTCAACAGGAAAGTTCAAGAGAGCATATTAGAAGCAGCTGGCTAGCAATCATCAAATAAAAAACCATAATCTATTTCATTAATATCCTGCAGACCTGATTTTCATGTTAGTCCAAATACCGATTGGAAAACCTGTGGTAGCATGCTGCTTTTGCTAGAATCGTAGAATCCAGGGGATAAAGTATGTGGTAATTAAGGATACGAAGTCTATATTTTAATTTTATAATCTCAATTTTTAATTTGGACAGAAAAATCTATATTTCTGAATTTGGAACATTAGACAAGCATATAAAACTCTTAAGCATAAAGCAAAGCCTATGCTAAAGACACATTGTGAGGTTTTAACTTCCATCATTACCTTATCAACCAAAAAGGTATGCCACATAGAAAATTATTTAAATTCACTTTACATTAAACTTTACATTTTATTATAGAATAAGTGAGGCAATACGGAATTTTCTTCATTGAACTCCCACTCCAGCTCACCTCATTATTTGCATGCCCTATCCACTGTTTTTGGGAGAGAGGTATTTCGTTAAATGGGGAAAAAGGGAAGGCAGTGAAGAACTCTGTTGACACAAAAACACCAGGTTATGTTATAAAAAGTTTCTGACCCCATAAAGACAGGTATGGTCACTAGAGGTGCAAAAAAAACATTCTAGGAGTAAAAGAGAAGAAGGAAAAACCAGATGTTCAGGAGACTCAGACTCTGATAGCCTGATTAGAGACTCAGGAGGCGAAGTGAACTTTTTAAAATGGCACCGTGGTCCCTGAATACTTATGATTATCCAATAATATTTTTATATTAATGAACCATTCCTCCTTGCCTTTCTAGATACTACAGGGCATAATTATGAGATCAAGCTAATTTCAATGTACTCTCCATTTACATCACATTTCCTGTTCTCCTTACTACACAAATGTCCTGTTAATAATTCTGGCTTTGTCTGAGCTTGGTTCTGGGTTGTTAGGGCAAGAATTATGAGCCCACACCTGGGCCTTGGTATGAATCAGGGGTGAATCATGGAGCCATGAATTTAATAATCTGTCATTCAAATTAAGAAGACATAGATTCACTGTTCTTAAAGAGAATTTGGAAAGCAAAGGTTAAGATGAACTGTTTTAGAAACCATACTAAAAATTGGTATCTTTAAGAAACTTTGGCCTGTATTACCTATAAGCATGATTATTTGAGAGTAAATTTTGTACCAGGCACTGTGCTCATCTCTAGGAATAAAAGATAAATAAACAATTGAGTTTTTCCCCTCAGGAACTGTCAGTTCAGTGAAGAACACAAGTATGTAAAATGTTAATGTTTTTCAAAAATAATTATAGTTAAGTATGGGATTTGGGGGGGCGGTTTGTTTCAGACAAAAAGCTTATGTGGCTCCCCAATTTCTCCAACGGCCTTATTCTGGCCTAATGTCTTATCTACCTACAAACCCATGCAGCAAACAACAGAGCTGATCAACCACTCATTCTGAGAGTGCAAGCCAGCCCAACCAGCATAACGCCAGGAGTTTCTCGCCTTTCAGCACTTCAAGGTGGTAGGTGGAACAACATATTATATGGCATTGGATCAGGCAACACGACAACATCCTAAGGTGCCAAATGATGCAACTTGCAAAGGCAAAGAGTTAGTTTCCCATGGGATGAACTTTGCCTAATAGAAAACAGGAGATGTGGTAGAGGATTTCATTTCCTTCCTTCTTCTCTGTTATTGACTACTCCAAAGAATGCTATCCATACAGTCTCTCCTGCGAAGTCCTGCACAATGAGCAAACACATCCGCAAAGTGAGCTGCTGTGCCTTCCCCTGAATTACAGTGAAGCGGCAGTCAGCATGGTGACAGAATTCCCAACTGCTTCATGTAAACCATCAACACCTTAACTTTGCCTCAGGTTCTATTTCTTAGAGGACTTGAACTAAGGCAATTAGCGGGGATGTGGTCCTACAGAACACACCCTTAAGATGTGATTTGGTGTTTATAGTGCACATTTATCTGAAAGAGAGATCCCATTACTGTTAACAGGAAGGATCCTAACAACTCCTGTCACAGAGTAATGTTGCACTTATTCTTTTACCTGTGGAAAACTGGGATAAAGGATCAGAGGAGGGTGCAGCATTAAGAGATAAAATAGCAAGCAAAAATGGCATGCAAACAGGCATGGAAATTTAAGATTATGGAATAATCTGGCTGCTTCTGGCACAACTAGATATTTACACAAAGAAAAGCAATAAGCTCAGAAAAGTCAATTGCCAACTCAAAGCATGCTTTAAAAGCCAGAGGGTTACTATGACACTGTTAAAAGAAATCTTTATCTATTTCAGCCTCAAGACAGATTGTTTTAAAATTTTGGCTCGAGAGGTGATTATGAGGATAACAAAGCTATAAATCAGAATAACTGTGTGGACTTGACAGATTTTCTATGTACAGTTCGGGCATCTGATAAGGAAAAGTGAGATCTAAAAGACATGGGATAGAGGTATTTGGATGGACCAAATTAGCCTGAGCAGTCTTTGACGAAAGATGCAGTTTTTACTCCTTGCCTGAAAAGTCTAGCCTCTCCTCATGTAAATGAAGGGTAATTATTTCACCTGAAATTAGTGTTTGAAGATATGCTTGTTCTCCTTGAACACTTCCTCAATAGCCCTCACTGCACCCTGGAGCACCGCCAATGTCTGGGCTGTGTTCACCAGAAGAGAGGAAGTACAAGACTGCCATAGGAAAAAATAAATAAAATAAAACTACATACAAACAAAATTTTAAGTCCTGTGCTGGGAAAAACCTAGCAAACACAGTTAGGGGCAGATATTACACATCCTCTGAGAAACCAGTACCTGAGTGCCTCGGGGTGGGGGGTCCAGAGGATATCCCCTTCACCAGGTAGTTAAGAATGATGGACATGGAGGGAATTAGCATTTCAGAAAAGCAAGGTTGGTGGCCAGCTATTGCGAGCCGGAGTTTTTGGTGAAGGATGACACCCTTGACCTGGACTCCCTAGTACTGGAAATTGCAGAATCCTGAAACAGCCAAGCTGATGACAGCAGGTAATCATCAGAGGAAGGGCAGACATGATTACCATAAGGAACACAAAGTCAAAGTGACAGTCAGGGAGCCTCGACCCTTAGGAATCCATGGCAGTGACTAATAGAGTCTGGTGTTCTGGGCTTGTGCAGGTCTAGAATAAACAAGTAGATCATATTGAAAGAGTGGCCTACACTGCTGGCCTACATCCGCATTGCTGCATCTTCCTCACCCCCCGCCTCCGGTGTGCTCCTTGTAAATAATGAACAAAGAGGAAAGGGCTCTGCCAGCCGCACAGATCAGCTGACATGGTGTGTCGGTGCTAGTTGAATGGGGCTAGCTGCCCCGCGACAGCTCTATCAAGGACTGTCGGTGAAGGAGGTGCTGAAAGGGAATCTGCCAGAGGACAGAGCTGAGAGAAAGCTCCACCACTCACTGGATATGGATGGGGATGCATCTAAGGTACCATCTACCATATTAGCAAAGCAGGAGGCAAATATAACATAGGCAGGGAATAAGGAAGATAATGAGTATTCATTATGGTCACAGAGCAGATAGAGCAGCAAAGACTGTATGTTCTTTCACTAACTTCCTTGCCGAAGTCTTCCAGGAGATTGTAACTGGCCCTCAACTTGAATGGTGTACTGCCCTTTCAGAAGGAGAGAGGGCATCTTTATTTTTATAAAAAATTGAAGGCTCAATATTGTAAAATGGACTCCATACATAATGGCAGCACATACTGCATTCGAGTGGTGGAGGAATTAGACTGCATGAGACAAATCGCATTCTCCTAGAACTAGACGGCATCACATAAATCTCATTTGCTTATTTAGTTTCCCTTCACTGCCTCTTTACTTCCGAATGCGCCGGTCACCACCCGGCCCATGCTGCCACCACCACGGCGTGACCACTTGTTCTGGGACAGCAAAGCACAGCCAGCAGGCTACGCTCTGTGTTGTGTTGTGTTTGTATTTTTATTTTGTTTTGTTTCTGGATCTTCTCGCCACTTTCAAATTTCAGCGAAATGCCATAGCAATGGCTGCAGTAAAGGAAATTATGAACAATGATTTAAGTGGCCATCCAGTGCAAATTTGATATGAGGGGAAGTTAATATTAGATGGAATGAACTTTAACCAGTGGGAAATAGGAGATATGAAGAAGTTTGGCAGAAAAATTACTCTTCCTTCTCCTCTTCCGTGGATTACTCCAAAAGGCAGTTGGTTGTTCATTGTAGTCTTTCCTGTCCAGTTCTGCACACCAAGTACATGTACCTTTGTGTGACCTGCTGCTATTGTTGCAGCTCATTGAGAAGCATCAGCCTAGGGTATAATACACTTGTTCACACTGCTTTTTAACTTTCCTTGTTCATCTCCCTTTTTACTTGCTGTTCTGTTTTACACCTTCCAAATAAGGTGCGAGCACTTCAATCCTTGCTTTAGCGTCAGTTTTTAGAGGACCAGGACTAATAGAGTAGTCTATTGTTTGGTATTTACTGAAGAAATAAATGTCAAATTTTCTGAAATGTGTACATCACAGAATAGAACAACGACTTTTAAAGGCAGCCACCTGAATGAAACCTCAGTTACTTATCAGCAATATTTCCTTCGGCATCTCACCTGATATTTTATGATCCTCAGTTTCCTCATCTGTGAAAAAATGGTATTACATAAAGAGAGAGAGGACAGTAATTTGAAATGTGTACAAACTATTATCTTAGTCTCTGTTTGTGCTTCTATAACAAAAGACTACCGACTTGGTCCTTTATAAATAATAGAAATTGATTTCTCACAGTTCTGGAGGCTGAGAAGTCTAAGGTCAAGGTGCCGTCAGTGGTGTCTGGTGAGGGCGGCTTGCTGATTCCAAGATGGCCCCATGCTGCCATGTCTTCATGTGCTAGAAGACAAAGGCAAGACACCAAGCATGTGTGAAGCCTCTTTTATAAAGCCATTAATCCTATTTACTATGTCGTTGCCTCCAGGACTTAATCGGCTCCTGAAAGCCCCACCTCTTAATACTATTGCATTGGCAATGAAATTTCAAAACATGAATTTTGAAGAGGACATAGATATTTGAACTATAGCAAGTATTCTTTTGGATAGCTGTGTGTGGTCAACCCAATTTCCTAGTGTCCATTAAAGTCCATATGATTAAATAAGAATCTTCAATTTTATAATACCTGACACAGATTTTATTCACAAATGATTTGTCTTACAGGTAGGCATCTGTGCCAGACTAAGCTAATCGGAGCTCTTTCTTGGGCATTTATGAACTAAAATCAAAAAAAGACCTTAGTCATGAGAGCTGAATGTATGATTTGTAAGAGCCAGAAGTTTTCATTAACTATGTTTCCTCTCTCTCTCTCTCTCTCTCTCTCTCACACACACACACACACACACACACACACACACACACATACATATACAATATTCTGCAGGAAGAGAGAATCTGACATGAATAAAGGAACAGAAGTAAGACTTTTACACAGACTCCTGATAATCGAGAGAGGAAACAGACTGTAAAGATAAAGCAACTGATGAAGAAGTTTTCCAACGAAATCATTGTTAGCTTCTTTTGTTCTTGCTTCTTTTTAAAAACTCAAATGAATTCTCTGAATCTGATAAATGGTTATTATTATAATTGATGAATTCTCATATGTACTGTCATTGGCATATTTGTTTATTATAGATTCATAAAATGTATCATAAACTGTAATTATTTAGCATAAACACATAAAATGTAGATTAATGGCACATTTTTTGTACCCATATTTACCACTGATGTCACAAGTCTTAAAATTAAAATCAAAGACCGTCAAAGCTGGGGAGGTTTCCCCTTGTAGTTGTTAAGAATGTGATCTTTAGACCCAGATAAACTGAATCTGAATCCCGACTCAGCCTCTTTCTCCCTGAGAGTGATCTCTAGCAAAATTTTACTTGTTTCAGTTATTTTATATGTAGAATGGGATTACAAAGAAGACATGCAAATGGCTAGCAGGTATATAAAAAGGTATTCAACATCACTGGTCATCAGGGAAATGCATATCAAAACCACAATGAGATATCACTTCACACCTTTAGGATGGCTATTATCATTATTTTTTTAAAGATAGCATGCTGGTGAGGATGCAGAGAAAGTGAAATCCTTGCAGACTGATGGTGGAGCAAATTAGTACAATCATCATGGGAAACAGTATGTAAATTCCTCAAAAAACTTTTAAAAATATTTTAATGGAACTACCACATGATCCTGCAATACCACTTCTGAGCATACATCCAAAGGAATTGAAATTGGAATCTCAAAGAGGTATCTGACTCCTGTGTTCATTGCAGCATTAATCACAATAGCTGAGATATAGAATCAACCTGAGTGCCCACTGATGAGTGAATGCATAAAGAAAACGGGGTAAAAGAAGGATGTCCGCCATTTGTAACAACATGGATGGACAGGCAGGGCAGTACTCTATGTGAAATAAGACCAACATGGAAGGACAAATACCATGTGATTCCACTCACATGAGGTATCTAAAATAGTCAAACTCATCGAGGCATAAAGTAGAATGAATGGTGGTTGTCAGGGGCTGGGAGGAGGAGAAAATAGGGAGCTGCTGGTCAAAGGGCAAGTTATGTAAGATAAGAAAGTTCTAGAAGTTGACTGAATAGCACAGTCAGTACCCATAGTTAAGACTACTGTATTGTATAGTCAAAAATTTGCAAAGAGGGTAGATCTTAGGTTAAGTGCTCTTGTCATAAAAAAAATAAATAAATAAAGAGGCAGAGAAGAAACTTTTGGAGGCGACGGATATGTTTACAACATTAATTTTTGTGATGGTTTCACAGGTATATACTTAATCCAAGCTAATTGTATGCATTAAATAAGGACAGCTTTTTTAAGTCAATCATGTCTAAATAAAGTATTTTTCCCCCAGATGAACTAATACATATACCAAATGTATATACACATGTATTTTAATACATATACCAAAAACTTTTTTCAAAGACCTTCAAACGTGTATTATTTATACATTTTTTTAACTCACAGTCATTTTGTTAAAGTCAATAAATTAATAGGGAATTGGGAAAACCAAAATTTTCATTTAATACATCTTGACCAGTGTCATACTTTAATGAAATTTTTAATTTCTTTATTAACTTTAAATATATTAATACAAAAACCTGTAAGCTACAAATTTAGATCATTAAATTTTCAGAAAATGTATAATATATAACCTCACTGGCAGACTGAATTCTCATTAAATTATCCTAATCAGGCTTACTCTCTGTCAAAAAAAAGTACCTGATATCATTTTTAAATTCAAATATAGATATTGAAATGTGACACCTTGGCACTTATCTCATTTATGAATTCCAATTCTTAGATAAATTAATAATTAGCTAAGGCACAGAGTCTTGTCATAAGTTTGTTTTATAAATGAGTTAATGAACCACACTCTTCAACATTTCTTTCATTTGCTCCTCTTTTCTTTAATAAGCCTTTCTCTCGGGAGCAATTAAACTATTTGACAGTTGTCAGAAGATGGAAGAGAACATGTCATTAAATGAAAATCATCATCACTGCATTGTCCCACTCTATCATATATCTGATGTAAGAATATTCTAATATGGTTTTAAATATCCTATTTTTTAATGCAGCTCTTTACCCTGAGAAGAAGTATGTTATACACAAAGAAGCATTGATTAAAAGAGGTTACCTGAAATCAATATATTGTATTGTCTACTTGTTTGACGCTCCCATAGATTTTTTACATTCCAAAGTAAGGTATGTAAGATTCCAAGGTAAGATTCAGAATGGGTAAAAGCTATGTCTTTCTTTTGTAAAGTGAACCAAAAAGTATGTTTTGAAATTATGTCAATGGCTCATTCTCAGATAATTTTATACATGAGTTTTTTTTTTTTTTATTTCAGCATATTATGGGGGTGCAGATGTTTAGGTTACGTATGTTGCCCTTGACCCTCCCCCCACCAAGTCCAAGTTTCAAATATGTCCATCCTTTGGATAGTGCGCATTGCATTCTTTGTGTATGCAAATACCCATCGCCTCCTCCCCCTTCCCCCTGCCCGACATCCAATAGATGTTATTCTTACATGTGTACTTATGTGTTGATCAGTTAATACTAATTTGATGGTGAGTACATGTGGTGCTTGTCTTTCCATTCTTGGGATACCTCACTTAGTAGAATGCATTCCAGCTCTACTCAGGAGTATACAAGAGGTGCTACATCGCCATTGTTTCTTAAAGCTGAATAGTACTCCATGGTATACATATACCACAGTTTATTAATCCACTCATGTATTGATGGACACTTGGGTTGTTTCCACATCTTTGCAATTGTGAATTGTGCTGCTATAAACATTCAGGAACAGAAACTTTTCAAAACAAGACAGAAAATGGCCAAAAAACATACGAAAAAGTGCTCAACATCTCTAATCATCAGGGAAATGCAAATTAAAACCACAATGAGATATCACTTATCTCCAGTGAGACTGGCCTTTATCAAAAAGTCCCAAAACAATAAATGTTGGCGTGGATGCGGAGAGATAGGAACACTCATACACTGCTGG
>CAUYSK010026588.1:0-27342 GCA_963575035.1 Avahi laniger | reverse complement strand
GCCCCCCAATCACCTTTTAAAGGCCCACCTCTAATATTGCCACACTGGGAATTGTTTCAACATGAGTTTTGGAGGGGACATTCAAACCATAGTACTTGACGAGGTGCTTAGGAAAAGCTTAGGAGGATTTGAATTTGAATTCTTTTTTTTTTTTTTTTTTGAGACAGAGTCTCACTGTGTTGCCCGGGCTAGAGTGCCATGGCCTCATCTTAGTTCACAGCAACCTCAAACTCCCGGGCTCAAGTAATCCTCCTGCCTCAACCTCCCGAGTAGCTGGGACTACAGGCATGCGCCATGCCTGGCTAATTTTTTCTATATATATTTTTAGTTGTCCGATTAATCTCTTTCTATTTTTAGTAGAGACGGGGTCTCGCTCTTGCTCAGGCTGGTCTTGAACTCCTGAGCTCAAACAATGTGCCCGCCTCGGCCTCCCAGAGAGCTAGGATTACAGGCGTGAGCCACCGCGCCCGGCCAATCATCCTTGATTGTCATACACTGAATATAGTTTTTAAAAATTATAATTGATTTTGCTAAATGTGTGTGCTTATTATTCAATTATCCAAAGATATTTTTCAAAGTTGTACCTCATGTTCCCAAGACTAATGGCAAAAACATGACGTTTGTGGTTTACGAATCATTTATAAAGATTACAGTCTAACCTACCACAAAGGTTCCATGTTAAAGGTACCACAGGTATTGATCACACCTTCCCCTGTTTCCTGGGCAAGCATGAGCTTCTCCACAGTTCTTTTGGTGCCATCTCCTGCCCACAGGCTCAGGGAAAGAGCTGCCATCAGTGCCCCAACAGAATGGAAATTTAAAAGAGCCTTTCGCTCTGGCCGTCTAGGCTGACTGCAGAGATTGCACCGGCCCTCTTTACGCCAGTCATGAGCCTGGGCTGGGCCAGCAGGATTCCCCGCTGAACCATAAGACTCTTGTTCCCTACCTCTGCCCCAACCCTCAAGCTCAACGGATTATAAAATCCTCGAGGGCAGGGACTGTATCTTGTTTATCTCTGTGCTTTGCACAATGCAGGTTAACAAGTTTGTTAAGTAAATTAACTTATATTTAATTTTTTATGGGCCCAGCACGCTTCTGCTGTGCAACTCTGTTTAAATTTTTTATAATTAATATTCTGGTACTAAAGGTAACAGCCCTTAAATTTGAACTGAACCATGTTACAATTTTCAATGAACATGTAAGGCTTAAAAATAAAACCATTTGCTTTCTGCGATAGGAAGTAAATGTTTCCAGCAGTTTTATTCTGGGGTGGTGAAATCCTACTCAATTGCATAATGTTTTCAGCCTTCCCTTTGCTCCAGTCATTAATAATGTGACTTTTACTGGCAGGAAGCACTTGAACAGTCTATTTTTTATTTCTTGTACTTTGCCTATCAAACCAAATCTGTGTGCACTAGATCCTTCCTATTAGATTTTTGTGGTTTACAAGAATTTTAGTTCCATATTTTAGAGCTGACAGAGCACTATGGATTAGTCAGGAAGAGCAAATTTGATGTTGAGCTACATGCCATATCTTCTTGACACAAATCAATGCCATTGGACTTGAATGTCTAATGAAAGCACACTATGATAAAGTTTAATCTCTTAAAATATTCCATGTGTTGTAATATGGGTAGTCCCTGATTCGATAATTTTTTTTTCTAGTTAAAGTGTGGAAAGTGGTACAGGTACTCTCAGTTTCCATCTAGCATGGGAAAGAACTGTGAATGCAAAGGAGGTGTACCCCCTTTCCATTCTGAGTGCCCCCATCCACCAGCCTCCCACATCCACACATGCCACCATATGGACGTGTCCCTCTGGACAGGGACAGCCAGGAGAGCCAGGTCTCCCAGGTCCCCTCTCTCTCTTTGTCCCCTGCCTTCCACCCCTACCCCATCATCTCCCTAGGTCCCAGAATTGTTGGCTTCATTCAAGTATTTGAACATCGGACTAAGAATATGAAATTCCATATATTTCACTGTTTGAGGCCAAAAGTATGTAGTTTTTTCACGTAAATTATCATACAGCCAAGATAAATTCAGAAAGCTTAACAATAGCTGTTTTCAGTAAAATCACAGCCCAAAGAAGTAGTGCCCTCTCTTACAGGCTTGCATAATTCTGTCAGTAAGTCTCATTTCCATGATGTTAATATGAGAAGAACTGGGGGAAATTCTCAAGACTGGTAAATATATTTTTTAGTCTAATGGAGATTTTAATTTATTCTCATGATGCAAAGTTACAGGAAGAGTAAGAACTGAAATTCTACCAAACATTATGCGGAAAAGTTTTATCTAACATGTTTTTCTACACAGAGACTGAAATGAATAGACCGTACTTGAATCTTAAGATGCAATTACATTATATCTAAATGTAATTAGAGACGTATTTTTTTTAACCGGTGTTGAAACCCAGAATCCTAGGCTGGGAAAGAACTCTAGAAACCAGAGAGTCTCCTACTGCTGCTGCAGGGATCCTTCCAGACAGACACAGTCAATCAGTCTTTGCATACTTTGAGATAAAGGACGCTTCGTTTTGGGGAACGCCTGTTTATTGTATATTGGATAGTTCTAGCTAGAAGCAGGTTCTTTCTGGTGGTGAGTCGGGATCTGCCTTACTGTACTTTTCCAAGCATCAGTCCGGGACTGACTGGAATAAGGGGAAGGATACAGGCTTTTGAGCCAGACAAACTGGGTTTGAATCCAGGGTTTACCACGTACTCCATATGCAGCCTTGACTCTGAGCTTCAGTTTCCCGATGTATAAAATGCTGTTAGTGATTTCTCCCTTTGGTGTTATTGTAAGCATTAGAGATACCGTTTGTTAAGTGTATGGAATATGGCAGACACTCATCAGATGATTGCTGTTATCAGCAGTAGTAGTCCTAGCTTGCACCCTCTGACACAGCTATCTAGCCCTAGGGACATTTTCCCTTTGCTAGGCTAAAGTGCATCATTCTCTCAACAACTCCTCAGATGCCATGGTTTCCAGACCCCTGCAGCATCTTGGCAGTCCTTCTCCACCGGTTTCATAAAGAAAGCATTCACCCACATATATCCTGTACGTGGATATGATCCCTTAGATATGATCGTTTAAAAGAAAGCAGATCATTAATATTTATTGAATATTTGTTAATCCTAGGCTAGAATACTATGAGTAGTCTCAAAAGATGAAACATTCGCAGATGTTCACCATCTGCTCTGCCACCTGGACACCCTAGTGAGGAGAAATGGTTGCACCTGCACATCCTGCTCCAGCTTGATCTTGATCATGTTATACTCTTCGCAATCCCAGATCCTCTGCTTGTTCAGCTCCTTCTCGTAGTCCTCTACTTTTTTAATGCGGTTCATGAGATACTCCAGCTGAAGGCACAGGAAGATAAGGGACAAGTTAGGGACCATCCCCGCCCCAACTCAATCCTTCAGATGGCCTGACAAGTGTGACACCACGGAGGGTTTGGAAGTTTTATGACTCTGGAGGGAGTCTGGTGGCTTTCAGAAGTCTGGAAGTCCCATGGCTTTGAACTCTTGGGTCATGGCTTGTATTGCTTCATGGGGTCCTTACTCCAGAAATTCTACAAGGACTGCTCCATTAAGAAATTAAGCACATGGCCGGGCACAGTGGCTCATACCTATAATCCTAGTACTCTGGGAGGCGGGAGGATCGCTTGAGGCCAGAAGTTCAAGACCAGCCTGAACAAGAGAGAGACCCTGTCTCTGCAAAAAATAGAAAAAATTAGCTGGGTGTGGTGGCATGTGCCTGAAGTCTCAGCTACTTGGGAGGCTGAGGCAGGAGGATCTCTTGAGCCCAGAAGTTTGACGTTGCAGTGAGCAATGATGACACCACTGCACCCTAGCCCGGAAAACAGAGTGAGACTCTGTCTCGAAAAAAAAAAGAAAGAAAGAAAAGAAAAAAAATTAAGCACAGAACCTGACATCAGATGTTTATATTTCTAAAAAGCCACTGGATCACTTCTTTGTTCTTTATGTCTCTGAAATAAAGTGATAATCCCACACCTTTTTAGAATGTGTCTTAAAACACCTTGGGCCCCGAATATTCATGGCTGGGGTAGATGCCCAAGAAACAAAGGAGAAAGTGACAGGGCCGTGGAAACCACAGCAAGCTGCCTAAGTGGTACTCATCACCACCAGAGAGACAACGCCCATCTGTAAGGCCACGCGGATCAGCTAGGAGGTGCAGTGGTGAATGTGTGCCACAGCAATGCTACTCAAGACACAAAAAGGCTAGCAAATTCAGTCACAGGAGAAACCACCCCAGACCAAACCAATCACCTGGACTCCCTCGCACCCCTGTCTGCCACCCTTTACCTCTTTGGCATTGTGAGCCTGCAGCGCCCGCTCCCATTTCTTCTTATTACTGGTCAGTAGCTCTTGTCGTTCCACCTCAAATGCTTTCTACAGCCAAGAAGGAAAAACGTTCCCGTGTCTGTTTTGATTCGGCAGGTTCCACCAGTACCCAAGAACTTTTAGATAACTGTACAAGTGCCAAGTCACCAACCACACAAAGTCAAATCCAAATACAGGCTTGCCAAGTTTCATGTGACCAAATGGCTATAAGGAGTTGCATGGAAATTACAAAGTCTATACTTCACACAAATGCAGAGAGGAAACGTGCCAACAGCCCTGTGGCTTAGTCAACGTAAGAGGCAGGGAGCTGGAGGGAGGCCAGGGCCCTTGTTGGCAGTCACAGGGCAAATCCTAACATGTCATTCAATCATGTCGAGACAATCATGATTAGGCATTGCCATGGTTGGAGTTCCCATGAAGCGAAGGCAGCATGCAGCTTGCAAGGGCTAGGCCTAGGAATGCAGAAATGAGTCTCCAATAATCCACGGAGAGAGGCCTCTACCCTCCTGGCTCTCTTCCATCTTGGAAAAGACTAAATCAGTCTCAATCTTTAACATTTCATTCAAATTCAATGTACTGCTGCCTGAATCCTGTTTGGCACTCACCATCACCTACCCCCAGGTGCCAAGAAGGAACAAATGAATGGCTCACATACTCCCTATGGTTATGGAGAACTAACCTCCCTCTTTACTCCTCATCCTCTTGCCTGTCTTATTTCTTTCAAAGCACTTATTACCACCTGTCAAATTATATATTGAGTATTTTATTTGTTTATTGTCAAGCTGTCTCCTGCTAGAATGCAGCCTCCATCAGGAACTTTGTTTTGTTCATGGCTCTATCTCCAGCCCCTGGAACAGTGCCTGGCATATAGTAGGCACTTGATGAATATTTGTCGAATGAGTGAATGAATGAGTAAATAAATTAATGAAACCCTAGAGCAGAATCGGAAATTAGAGGACAAAGATGCCCAGGACCCTCTTTAGATGATCAGGACGGACCCAGACCTCCCCCCATGGGCCTCCCGAGTGCAGAAGGCAGGCCTTTTCACGCCCCGTGTTACCTCAATGTGATGGAGCTCCTGGCGAAAGGTTTTCATTGCATTCTTCACTTGTTCTTCCATCCTCTCTAGAAGCAGGCTGATGTCATCCGACTGTCTCTTCAAATCCTTCACATACTGGTCATCCTTTGTTTTTAACTCCTAGAAAAGAGCATGTAAAAATGTTGGTCATGAACCGAAACAGAAGCAAGAGGTGCCAGGCACACTGTCCCTGCACCCTTTCACCAGAATCTGCAAACACTAGGACTTGAAACTGTACGAAGAGAAAGTGACTTCAGAAGAGTCTGAGAAGACCTAGGGAAAAGCACATGTGTATGGAGCAGAATAGGCTCAGCCCAGGGCAAAGCTCTGACCCAGCACCCAGGATCAAACTCCTCAATTATCACTAGCTGCAAATCTCTCTGCAAGCTCCCGGGAAGCCTAGAGCGTCCCAGCTGAGCAATTAATGTCCAGGTTCCAGCATGGGAACATATCTACCGCAGACTAACTTCCATTTCTTAATTAAGAATATAAAATCCAGAACAGCATTTGCCATAAAAGTACATGCAGTCGTGTACTGCATTTCAGCCAACAATGAGCCAACCACGTTTATGATTCCCAGTGTTCCCATAGGATTATAATACCGTATTTTTACTGTACTTTTTCTATGTTTAGATATGTTTAGATACACAAATACCATTGTGTTACAATTGCATACAGAATTCAGTATGGCCACATGCTGCACAGGTTTGTAGCCAAGGAACAATATGCTATTATAGCCTAGGTGTATAGTAAGATATACCATCCAGGTTTGTGTAAGTACATTCTGATGTTCACACAACAATGAAATTGCCTAATGATGCATTTCTCAGAGTTTATCCCCATCATTAAGCAATGCATGACCATATTTCTAGTAGGCAGCCAATAATTCTAAAATTATTACAAGGCTTTTTCTTCTGGTCAAAAGTTTATCACTTGAAAAAACATTCAATTTGGAAAAGAAGAGTTAAAATTATCTCTGTTCACAGATGACATGATTTTATATGTAGAAAAACTAAAGATTCCATACATGCAAAAAAAACTGTTAGAACTTATTAACAAATTTGGCAAAGTTGCAAGACACACAATAGTTTAGGCATATACTTTGATTAATTGTACTGTTTCTTGTTTGAGATATAATAAACTACATTTTTGATTTAAAAAAATGTTGCAGGACACAAAATCAACATTCAGAAATCAGCTGCATTCCTATATACTAATAATGACCCATCCAAAAAGAAAATTAAGAAAATAATTCCATTTACTATATCATCAAAAAGAATGAAATACTTGGAAATAAATTTAACCAAGCAAGCAAAAGACTTGGACACTGAAAATTACAAAACATGGCTAGAAGAAATCAAAGAACATACAAAAGAAATGGAAAGACATCCTGTGTTTATGGATTGGATAACTCACTATTGTTCTAATGTCCATACTATCCAAGGTGATGTACAGATTCAGTACAATCCTTATCAAAATCCCAACATCATTTTTTGCAGAAATAGAAAAACTAGAAAGTTGTATGGAATCTCAAAGGGACCCCAAATAGCCAAAACAATCTTGAAAAAGAAGAACAAAGTTGGAGGCCTCACATTACCTGATTTCAAAACATACTACGAAGCAACAGTAATTACGATAGTGTAGTACTGACATGAAGGTAAATATACAGACCAATGGAACAGAATAGAGAGCCCAGAAATAAACCCCTGTATCTATGGCCAAGGAATTTTTGACACAACTAAATAACGGAGAAAGGACAACCTCTTCAACAAATGTTTTTGGGAAAACTGGATATTCACATGCAAAAGAATAAAGTTGGACCCTTACCTTATACCTCACACAAAAATTAACTCAAAATGGATTAAAGACTTAAATTTAAGGTTTAAAACTATTAAACTCCTAGAAGAAAACATAGGGAAAAAGCTTCAGGACACTGGATTTGGCAATGATTTCTTGGGCATGACACCAAAACCACAGGCAACAAAATAAAAAATAGACGAATGGGACTGCACCAAACTCAAAAATTTTTGCACATCAGAAGAAACAATCGCCAGAGTAAAATGGCAGCATACAGAATAGGAAAATATAACTGAAATCATTTTTTTTTTTTTTTGAGACAAAGTCTTGCTCTGTTGCCCTGGGCAGAGTGCAGTGGCGTCACTGTAGCTCACTGCAACCTCACACTCCTGGGCTTAAGCAATCCTCTTGCATCAGCCTCCCCAGTACCTGAGACTATAGGCGCACGCCACGCCTGGATAATTTTTCTATTTTTAATAGAGATGAGTCTCGTTCTTGCTCAGGCTGATCTCGAACTCCTGAGCTCAAGCAGTCCTCCTGCCTCAGCCTCCTGAGTAGCTGGGACTACAGGTGCAGGCCACAACGCCTGGCTAATTTTTATATTTTTAGTAAAGATGGGGTCTTGCTCTTGCTCAGGCTGGTCTCGAACTCCTGAGCTCAAGCAATCCTCCTGCCTCGGCCTCCCAGAGTGCCAGAATTACAGATGTGAGCTGCAGTGCCCAGTCTCAATCATATATTTGATAAGGGGTTAATATCTAGAATATATAAGGAATTTCTACAACTTGGCACCAAAAAAACAACCCAATTAAAAATGGGCAAAGAATTTAAATAGACATTTCTCCAAAAAAGATATACAAATGGCCAATAAATATATGAAAAAGATGCTCAACATCTCTAATCATTGCATTTGAAATGCAACTCAAAACTACAATGAGATATCACCTCACACCCATAACTATAGCCACTATGAAAAGAAAAGGATATAATAAGTGTTGGCAAGAATGCAGAGAAGTCAGAACCCTTGTGTATTGTTGGTGGGAATATAAAATGGTGCAGCCATCATGAAAAACAGTATGGAGGTTCCTAAAAAAATTAAAAATAGAATTACCTTATGATCCAGCAATCCCACTTTTAGGTATATATCCAAAGCAATTCAAAACAGGATCTCAAAGAGATATGTATGCCCATGTTCACAGCAGCATTATTCAGGATAGCTAAAAGGTGACAGCAACCCAAATGTCCATCCACAGCAGAATGGATAAAGAAAATGTGATATACACACACCATGGAATATTCGGCCTTAAAAAAGAAGGAAATCCTGTGACATGCTATATCATGGATGGACCTCAAGGACATTATGCTAAGTGAAATAAGCCAATCACAAAAGGACAAATACATATGATTCCACTCATATGAAGTACCTAGAGTAGTCAAAATCATAGAAACAGAAAGTAGAAAGGTGGTTACCAAGGGCTGGGGGGAAGGAGGAGAGAGAATTAGTGTCTAATGGGTATAGAGTTTCAGTGTTGGAAGATGAAAAAGTTCTAGAGATCTGCTGCACAACAATGTGAAAACTACAATATATAGTTAACATTACTAACCACACACTAGAAAATGGTTAAGATAATAAATTTAACATTATGTAGTTTTTACCATAATAAAAAAAATTAGAGAAAAATGGTTTATCATTCAAATTATGCAACATTCTAAGTAATGAAGTAAAGGCCTCCATGGTTTTCCATTCAGGAGACACAAAGCAATAACCCATAAATCCCCCAGCCAGACCCCCGGTGGTCGGGACGGGGCCCAGCCTCTTGCCTGCTGTAACTCGCTGATAAGTTTGTTCTTATCCTCGATCAGGCCTGCACAGTGCAGCTGCTGGGTGTTGAGCATCTCCCACAGCTCCTGGGGAATTCTCTTCTGTTTGCCCTCTTCCCACTTTGCGGTGATTTCATCAAATTTGTCCTGGCTGGTCTTAACTTCGTTCTCCAGCTTCTCAGTTCTGCAAATACAAACATACAAACATGCTGGCCATGCGAACCCGGCTCCAGATGCTGCCTTCCAAGACAGTCTACAATACAGGGCCCCAGCACCAGGCACGTCCCTTGGGCACACCTACCCCAAGCCAAATTAAATACTGAGAAATCTTCTTTTAGTTTAATGCTTGGCTAGAAGTAACTTAGATCAAGTAAACAAAGTGACACATCACAAAAACGGATCAATATTAAGGCTATACACACATACACACACTGATCAAGAAAGAGTGCACTGGGGAGAGACTATGCTGGATTATCCTGGTGTGCCCAATGTAACCGCGAGGGCCCTTGTGGGAGGGAAGCAGCAGTGTCAGGAGCAGAAGAGGAGATGTGATAACAGAAGCAGAGAGAGAGCGGGCTTGGGAGACGCTATGCTGGTAGCTTTAGCGATGAAGGAAGGAGTAGCCAAGGAACGTAGGCAGCCTCTAAAAGCCAGAAGAGTCAAAGAGCAGATTCTCCTAAAGCCTTCAGGAGGAATGTAGCGCTGTCACCCACTTTGATTTTAGCCCACAGAGACTGATTTTGGACTTCTTATCTCTACACTTTTAAGATAATACATTTGTACTGTTTTAAACCAAAAAGGAAAAAAAAGAGTCCATTGGTCACACACTTCTGAGTAAGATGACGACACAATCATTAAACACTTGGTCACAGGAGTCACACAGCTTGTGTTCAAGTCCTGCTTTGCTACTAACCGAATCTCAACCTTAGACAAGTTGCTTAAGCTCTGCAAGCCTCATTTTTTCTCATGTATAGAATGGAGAGGATGAAAATGTCTCCTGTCGTGCGTGGCTGCTGTCGGGATGAAATCAGATGACGCCCAGCACAGATGGTGGCATGGTAGTCACTTAACGGTACTTACATTATTAATCTTTTATTAGCAGCATGACCTCAGGTGTCTGGCTCCTCCTCTCCCAAGTTACCAATAAATGACTAGCGGAATGTACAGACAGAGAAACTCCACTACTGGCAATGGAAATAAGGATAGCCTTTCTGTAAATTCCAGAGAACCTCTGTGACAGAGCATGCCGGGGATGGGATGAGACTGAAGCCTCAGAGCTGAGCCGGGAGCCCCTAGACAACCGTGCTAGGATGTTACCAGAAACGAAACTCTCCCCTAATTTTAGCAGTCTGGAATTCTATGACAGTGTCTCCAAACAATAGTGCGGACCCCCTTAGAGACAGGAGTCACAACTTAAACACCCTGGGATGTTTAAACACTCCTCTCTCTCCCTTTCCCACTCCTCATCCCACCTAGCTCGGGCACATGGCACAGATAATAATCTAACTGACTTTTTTTGCAAGAAATGAGAATCAGCTTTCAGGTCATCTTTCCAAAACGCATTTATCTTGTAATTCTGCCACTTGACACCTTCAATCTTTTCATCAGTGGCTGCAGGATGAGGCCTAAGTCCTTCGCATGACATTCGAGGCCTTTCACAAGCTGACCCTGCCAGGAACCAACCAACTCAGTTCCTGGTACAACCAAGCAGTGGGAAGGTTCAAGAATAAAGTCACCAGTTACATACTGGTAGAGCTGGCAAAGTCGCTAATGAGGGAATTCCTTATGCACAACGACTAAAAACACTGTCGACCGTCCTGTGGATGTAAACGGTGAGAAGAGCTAGCAAGTAGTTGCTCTTCTAATTGAACTCTGTTTAAGAAATGAATTGAAGAACAATGCAAAGGAGGGGTTTCAATGAGAACCTCTGTTCCTGCTGCTAGTCCATTTCTGTGTGCAAACCCAAGAAATAGAATCCTTCTGAGCAGCTCATGCTCCCCACCAGGGAAGCCAGGACCTGGGAAATGGGAGTGCAGGGCAGCCTGCCTGCTGAGGACGGAGCTGAGGGTGTCACACAGGTTCCTGTGAGCCCTCTGATCCTCCATTCTCCTAGGCATGGAGCTTTTAATATTTTTTTAATGCACTGCTCTCTTTACACGTAACACTGAGAAGTTTGGGGGTCTGCTCATGCTGATCAGTTTAAAGCCAGGACTGCCCAGCCACCTTCTCAACTTCATCTCTTCTTCCACCGCCGCCTGCATACATCCCTCACTGCCGTACCATTCCCAAGTGTATCACGTGGTCTCGTGCCTCTGCGCAAGCACTGCCTCTGCGCAAGCGCTCCCTCTGCCTAAAATGCCCACTTCTCAACTCCTCAAACTCCTATTCATCCCGTACAGCCCAACTCAAATGTCACCCTGCCTGGGAAGTTTCCTCTAATCTCCACAAACAGAATTAATGGCCTCCTCACTCGTGTTTCTACAATTCTTTACACGTACCTTTATTTTACCACAAATTATGGTTGGGTGTTTCCATATCTATCTCGACTAGACTGTGAGTGTTACAAGCAGAGGCCACATCTCACTCCTTCTGTACCCACACAGCCTGCACGTGTCGGCAATGCAATGCTTGAGGAAGGGAAGGAAGGAGGGAGGAAGGGACGAAAGGAAAGAAGGAGGGATGGAGGGAGGATTCATAAAGGCAGGAAGGAGATTCTACTAGCTAAGTTGGACAAAGTCACTTTCCAGTGATTTGGGAGAATTTAGGGACCCATGGAGGAGATTACCTTCGCATCCGACAGCTTGCAGAGCAGTGCACTCCTTACCTCTGACGCTTTATCTCCTCCTCTTCCACTCTCCTGTGGGTCTCTCTGATATCTTCGGCCACCTGGATATTTGTCACTAACTCAGTGCCGCAGAGCAGAAGTTTAGCCAATTTCTAAAAACCAAAAAATAAGAATATTTAAAGTTAGATCACTTTGTAAAGAATTTATAAAGTTGGACACATTTTGCACAATCGTCTGAACTGTCTAGCTCTTCTACCCATTCAAGCAGGTATCAACAGCTACTTTAAGACTTTTAAGAGTAGCATCTATTTAGCAATCCTTTTCTATCAAGACACTTGTGATGTCATGTTATAACTTACGATTTAAAAGCACTCTGCCATTCTCACTGCACTTTATTTTCTTTAGAGCAGGGATCAGGCAACCAGTACCCTGGCAGGTACTGCAGGTACATCCCAGCCCTTTCCCCAGCAGATCTCCAAATGACTGACACTGCCAGGGTCCTTTCTAAGAGTCTCAGTTGGGGAAGTGAGACAGATAATGACAGTTGCCCTCCAATGTCTATTTCCCCTTCTACTTTTTGTAATAGAACACCCAAATTTTTGCTGTGCATGTGACCCACCAAAATGGGTATATTTCCCAGCCTACCTTGCAGCTACAATACGGTCTGATCAATGACACACGAGAAGTAATGTGTGCCACTTCTGAATTGTGCCTTTAAGGGAAAAGGTGTACCCTCTGCTATCCCCCTTCTGCCCCTTCTCCCAGGCTGGAATGTGGGACTAAAGTATGAGGTGATGGGCAGATGAAGGCAACCTAAGCAATGGCAGGAGGAGCTGAGGTCCTGGCATCAAGCAGCCCCGGATTCACAACAAAGGTGCACTACAATGCAGTAGGGAAAGCATGATCTTTTCAGTTGCTGGGTCAATTAAAAATCCATTTAGAGCCAGGCATGCCTGTAATCCCAGTGACTCAGAAGGCTGAGGCAGGAGGATTGCTAGAAGCCAGGAGTTCGAGACCAGTCTGGGCATCATAGCAAGAGATCCCATCTCTACAATTAGCTGGGCATGGTGGCTTATGCCTGTAATCCCAACACTTAGGAGGCCAAGACAAGAGTATCACTTGAGGCTGGGAGTTCAAGACCAGCCTGAGCAAGAAAGCAACACCCTGTCTCTACAAAAAAATTTAAAAAATTAGCCGGATGTGGTGGCACACACCTGTAGTCCCAGCTACTTGGGAGGCCAAGACAAGAGTATCACTTGAGGCTGGGAGTTCAAGACCAGCCTGGGCAAGAAAGTAACACCCTGTCTCTACAAAAAAAATTTAAAAAATTAGCCGGGTGCGGTGGCACACACCTGTAGTCCCAGCTACTTGGGAGGCTGAGACAGGAGGATCACTTGAGCCCAGTTCAAAGTTACACTGAGCTATGATCATGCCACCACACTCCAGCCTGAGTGACAAAAGGAGACCTTGTCTCTAAAAAAGAAAGAAAAAGAAGAAAGAAAGGAAAGAAAGAAAGAAAAAAAAGAAAGAAAGAAACTCTAATTAATATCCTCAGAGGGCCTTAAAAGGCAATATTAGCCAGGTGCAGTGGTGAGAGCCTGTGGTCCCAGCTACTCAGGAGGCTGAGGAAGGAGCATCACTTGAGCCCAGGAGTTCAAGGATACAGTGAGCTATGATCGGCCACTGCACTAAACAAACAAACAAAAAATCAATATAGAAAACTGAACCTTGAGCCCTATCCTTACACTACACACAAAAATCAATTCCAGATAGATATAGACAAAAATATAAGTGGTAGAACAATAAAGTTTCTAGAGAAAACATGGAATAGCTTCATAAACTTGGAGTAGACAAACATTAAACAGGACCCAAAAAGAGTAACATTTTTAAAATGATTGATAAAGTACAAAGTCAAGGGTAGGGCCCAGCCTGCTCAGGCCTTAGGTTGGAACTGGTCGTCAATACCACCTCGATCTTGCGGCAGTTTTTGTATACATTTTTTTCCTCAATGCCAATGCGCTTCACTACTTAAGTCCTAAGTGAAAGGAATCTTGAAAATCTGCTAATGAAAAAATATTATCTCTTTGGTTTTACACTCAGTTAAAGAGTGCTCAGGATGAACTGTGTATCGGTATTTTCGAGACTCTAATATCCTTTTATCCTACCCAGAAATACCCAGAGATCACTGACTTTTAAACGAAAGCTAAGTACAAAGAGGTGACATGAATCATCTATTCTGCAGTAGGCAAGAGATCTGGAACAAGAACCCACATCAGTCTGATATTCTTTCCACTACAGTAAAATATCTTCTCCCTAACACAGCACAAGTTATTCAATGACCTCTATCTCTATAATCATATTCAGTAACTTGAATTATTTTCTCTCAGTAAGTATATTTATTTCTGCCAGAAATGATCTCTGTTCTCCATCTATTTTTCTAAGACTGCTCAAATCCCACTTTCTCCATATAACCTCCCGTGAGTGTGGTGAGCTCTTTTCCATATCTCAATTTACACAGTAACACTGTTTAAGCACCTTTCACTTAGCATTGATTAAATGTAGCATTTTGCCAGCTCTGGTTTGCTATTCTGCATTGCTATTTATCCCTCCTGCACCCCTTGTTTCAAGTCCTTTGTTAAGTAGCCCAGGAGCCCTGTCATTGCCACAGGAGAGCAATTGATGCTTTTCTTCTTAATGTTTATTGAATACAAAATACGCACTACTCCACAGCTATGAAAAGAGGCTCTTACTCTCAAAGAACTTACAATTTTGTTGGGGACACTGCATGCACTACACATTAGAAAAGTCATGCAAGGCAGAAAACTATCTCAAATGAAATGAATGGCACAGACAAGAAGTATTCCATTCGTGGATTAAAAGGAGTTCAGGCTGGGTTGAGGACACATCCAAAGAGGAGTTGGGACTTGAGATGCTCTTGAAAAATGGGAAGGTAGCCTGATGAGAGGAAAAAAGGAAAAAAAAAGGAGTGGAGAGGAGGGAAGAAGGGGAAAATGGAGAGGCCTGGCATTTCAGATGACCAAATGCACAGAACAGGGATGAACAAAGACCCTTAGAAGTGAGTGCATGGATCAGCCTCGCCACAGAAGGCCCAGATTAGGTAACAATGGGAGATAAATTTGAAAAGTTAAGACAGGAACAGACTACTCAAGGCCTTGAATGTCCAGGCTACAACATCTGGACTTTATTGTATAAATAGTGAATAACCAGTTATAATGCATGAGCAGAGAAGAGACAACCTAAATACAAGAAACTGTAATCTGAAAGCTCGCTCCTAGAGAGCTCTCAAATGGGAAAGATTCCAATTCAGTTCTGCCTAGACAGCCACATGGACTACCTGCTTTCTTCCTAGCTAAATATGGAAAGCATGGTATCACACCCAGCTCTCTAGTCTTCCAAGACGAACAGGGCCCATCTGCCAACCAGTTCATACCAATCTGCTTTCTTCTTTCTGTTTGTAGCTCTTGCTTTGATCTTCCTCACTCTCCTTCTTCCCGTCTAAATATTCTCCAAGTGCTTCCCTGTGATGGAAAAAAGGCAGAGAAATTGAAGTTATTTCTAGTACTTAAATTCTATACTTAAAGATTCCATTGTACTTCAAGCCATATATAAAAATACATTCCATATGGACAAACATTTAAATATTTAAAAACCACAATTGTAAAAACACTAGATTAAATATAGGAGAATGTTTGTATAATCTTAGCATAGAGAACCCATCTTTGAATAAGACCAAAGTCAGAAAAAAAAAGATCAAAAGATTTTATTTCCTAAATTTAAAAATTTTATCCTTGAAAGTTAAAGGATAAACTGATAAAAGATATTTGACAAAATTTGTCTATCTATATAGGGTGTCCTTAAAGTGTCCATACAAAGGAAAAATTTTGTAAAATTTTGTAATGAATATTTTGTAAATAAATAAAGGAACATTTAGCTACAATTTCAGCTTTCCCCACGTATGATGACTTTTGGGACACCCTATATAATAGGAAGGGCTCCTTCAAATCAATACACAAGAGACAAAATAGCAAATAGAAAACCTAGCTGGGATATGAACAGGCAATTTACAGAAGAAATGCAAACGGTAAGTAGACATTTGACGATACAGTCAGCTTCACATACAATCAGAGAACTGAAACCCTGTGAAGAATCATTACTCTCCTATCAGACAAGAAAAGACTTTAAAGGTTGATAATGTCAGGTACAGGCCAAGGGTGTGGGATCCCAACCATTCACACTCCACAGGTGGGAATGTAAAATATAACAACCTATCTAAAAGGCAATTTGGCAAGATTTATCAAAAACTTAAATGTGCCTCCCCTCTGACTCAACAACTCCATCTTTAGGAATTTTCTACAGAAAGTTTTTACAAGCCCATAAAGCAATACGAGCAAGAATGATTATTGCAGCACTGACTATACTAGCAAAAACATGGAAGCATTTTAGATACATATTAATAGCTGACTGTTTAAATAACTTATGGGGAAACAATATAAGAAACTACTTTGTAGCCTGTAAAAAGAATGATATAAAACCTAGCAGCACAGGCTGGGCGTGGTGGCTCACGCCTGCTAATCCCAGCACTCTGGGAGGTCATGGTGGGAGGACTACTTGAGCTCAGGAGTTTGAGACCAGACTGAGCAAGAGAGACCCCGTCTCTACTAAAAATAGAAAAATTAGCCAGGCATGGTGGTTCGTGACTATAGTCCCAGCTATTCGGGAGGTTGAGGCAGGAGGATCGCTTGAGCCCAGGAGTTTGAAGTTGCAGTGACCTATTATGATGCCACTGCATTCTATTCCAGGTGACCTAGTAAGACTCTGTCTAAAAAAAAAAAACAAAACCTAGCAGCGTAGAAAGATGTCGACAATAGTTAAGTAAAAAGAGCCAATTGAAGAATAATATGTAGAATATACAATATAAATTTCCTTTCTAAAATAGGCTCATATATGCATAGGAAATTTCCTGGAAGGACATATGATGAAGAGATAACAATAATTATTAATACTTAAGGAATAGGTTATTAAGTATAGAATGGCCAATTTCCTTAAGTGCTAAGTTTGACAGTTGATATCTCTGACATTTCACCTTGACACATCTTGTGTTTTGGTTTTTTTTTTTTAGTTGTGAATGTACATCTTCAGTCTATCAAATGCATGTTTTGGCCTGTGATTATCTTTCAAATTTTTTTAGAGCAATTTTTGTGAAACCACGGATAAGTCAAAACCTTGTGATACTTTTGAATATGAGTTCCGTCATGGAACCAAAGAAGCACAGACAGCTCGAAATATCAACGAAGTGTTTGGGAAGGATGTGGGTAGTGAACGTATAGTATGTCAACGGTTTGAGAAGTTCCATTCTGGTGATTTTAACCTTGAAAATGAGCCACGTGGGTGACCTGAGACCAAGGTAGATAATGATGAGCGGAAAGCTATAATGTGGAAGCAAATTCATCTCGACCTATACGTGAATTAGCAGCAGGGTTTGACGTTACTATTCCAACAATATTGGATCATTTGAAATGAATGGACAAGGTAAAGAAGCTGGATAGATGGGTACTGCATGAATTAAATGAGCATCAGAAGAAAAATCATCTCAAAGCTTGCCTTTCTTCGCTATCACAACATATAGGTGAAGCATTTTTGCATTATATTGTTATATATGATGAAAAATGGATACTTTTTGACAATCACAAGCATTAGGCACAATGGCTGGATAAAGATGAAGTGTCAAAACACAGGCCAAAACTGAGTATTCATCAAAAAAAGCTAATGGTGTCTGTTTCGTGGTCCAGCGCTGATATTATCCACTACAACTTCATGAAACCTGGTCAGTCGATTACAGCAGACCAATTGGATTGAAATGATGAGGATGCTTATGATTAAGCAGCCAAGGTTGGTCAATAGAGACAGCGCAATCCTTTTGCAAGACAACGCTCAACTACATGTCACACAAACAACGCAGCTCAAATTACACAGGCTGGACTTGGAAACTCTCTGCCATCCACTGTTTTCACCAGACCTTGCACCAACTGACTACCACTTCTTCCAGGCTTTGGGCCACTCCTTGCAAGGAAAAATATTCACTTCTCAAAAAGCTGTGGAACATGTCTTTTGCAATTTCATCACCACTCGTTCTCCAGGCTTCTTCACTACTGGCATCAGCAAGCTACTGTTAAGATGGCAAAACTGCCAATAGTTTAGGTGTATGCTTTGATTAATTGCACTGCTTCTTGTTTGAGATATAACAAACTAAATTTTTCATTCAAAATCAGACATTTCATATTTAATGACCTAATTAATACTTAAGGAATGAGAATTTAATTACTGAAGACTTCTATTTTCTACATTTTTATATTGCATGGATTTTACAAATAGTGCATGTATGTATATGTGTGTGTTTTAACCAGAAAATGAGACTAAATGGGAGGGGGAAGATGAGGTCCCAGCTTATAGACTGCTGTGCAGGAGGCGTGAGGGATGACCTTGCCAACCCCACTCTACTTACATTACAGAGGCCCTGCTCTCACCTCTGGCACCCAGTGGCTATGAGAGTTCCCAGTACAGCCTTGGGGAAAATGAAACCAGCATCTATGACTTCAACATCTATCAAGACAACAGCAGATCTCTTTATCTCATTCTTTCTTTACCTTTTCTAACTTTGACTTCCATCTCCACTCCCTTTGTTCAAAGTCCAGCACAGTCCTACCTAGTGTTACACCAATGTTGAGATACAGAGTTGAGTCACCATGTCCTACTCGTAGTCAAACTGAAGCCTTTGTTTTCTTGTCATTTCATTCACTTCCCTATTCTTATTGAACCTGCTCTTTGTTTTCCTACTAAGAAAACTAATTATTTCATTTTGCTCAGGTCTTCAGATATTGTCAGGCTTACAGTATTGCCATTGCTATGCGAAATGCACTTATTCCTTGACTTTCTACTTTGGCCACCAGTTAGTTACCAACTCTAAATAACCCCTTCCAGCTACCTCCTGAAGCAGAGATCAGTGCTTCAGAAAGAAAAGGAACTATGTAGTCCAGATATGCTACAAATTCCTATTATCCAGTTTTTACTTAAATCTCATCAGTGCCTTTTAGCCATCATTTTTGACTGCCTGGCACTGTCCTACCCAGTATGGTTGCCACTAACCACATGTGGCTTTTAAGCACTTGACATGTAGCTGGTCCAAACTGAAATATGGTATGAGTGTAAAATACACACTAGATGGATTTTGAAGACTTTGAACAAAAATAAAACGCGACATAGCTCATTAATATTATTTATATTGATTGCATGTTGAAATGATAATATTTTTATATATTGGGTTAAATTATTTTTTATTTTACCTGGGTTTTTTTTACCATTTTTAATGCCACTACTAGAAAATTTAAAATTACATATGTGCTTGATATTGTATTTACATTGTTCAGTGCTGACCTAGTATATTTCCCAAAGGAACAGTCTCAAGACTTCTCTCTCCTCAGATTTGAACTCTCTTCTGGGGGCTGAGTACTCTTTGGGGAAGTTGTTTCCTCACCAAGGCAATATACATGGTCTGAATGGGAGCTGCCATCATCTTAAATGCTCCATTTCCTGACCAATCAAAGTCATTTCCTAGGATTTTAAGAATTGGAATTTGATTGATGTTTGCCTAGGTTTAGGTTCTAGGTTAGAAATAATTTTCCTTTGGTGTTTCCTTCCAGTGTTGCTATTTAAGAAACCTGAAGTCATTTTATCTCTTACTCCTTTCTTTATATGTAACGATTTGGGGGGGCTTTGTTTTTGCTGTTTTCACTCTGGAAGTTTGTGGGCCCTTCTCTTTGTTCTTGGTGTTCTTTCTCAATTGTGTGCCTTAGGGTGGATCCATTTTCATCCATTGTGCTGGACATTTTCAATCAGGTGTCCCTTCAATCAGGAAACTCATGATCTTCACGTCTGAGAAATGTTTTTTAATTCTTTCAGTGATAATGTCCTCTCCCCTCTGTTTTCTCTGTCCTTTCTTTCTAAATCCAGAAAGGGTATACTAGATCTCCTGTACTAGTCCTCTAATTTTTGAAAAATCTTTTTCTCTATGGGTCTCTGTCTTTTTTCTTTTTGCTCTACCTTCTAGGCAATTTCATCACATTTATTTCCCAAGCCCTTCTACTGTTTTCCATGCCTATCATATTTTTAATTTCCAAAGAGCTCTATTTTTTTTCCTCTGAACACTCCTTTTAATGGCATTTTGTTCTCATTTCATGGTTGTCATATCATCTCTTTTTTCTCTGAGGACCTTGATGAATATCTTTTTGTGGGTTTTTTGTTTTTTCTTCCTACGTAGCCTCAATTTCCTCTCAGGTGCTTTTTTCTGTTTGTTCATTTTGGCATGTACCTTGTGTGTTAAAGACTTTCCTCAGATGTGTGGAAATCCTTGGTTACCACCTCATGATAAGACTAAAAAGTTAATGAAAAAAATTAAATTAAAGCATTGGTTAAAAAGATGAACAAATAAACACTTAAAAGTGTTTTGCAAAAAACCAAAAAGGAATCCAGCTATAATGACAAAACAATTCTTACGACGTAATTTTAAAGTCATTTTCACTTATATAATGTAATTTGAAAACTTTGAGTTCTATATTCTAGTTGTTGCTGAGTGTGTCTATTGGTCTCATCATTTTCAAAATGTTCTCCAAATTCTTGCACATCTTGTCTGAGATGTACCAAAGACCTAAAGCTACACGTATAATGATAACTTTCATGACAATTTAGAAAAAGGAGACTAATGCTATTGATTTACACGTCACTATCTTCATAGGAGCTGTCTGGTTATTGCTGAAGAAAGAGCTGTCTTTAAAAAAAAAAACTACCTAAAGGATGCTTTATTTAGTTATATGTCCATAAATACTTCATTATACAGAACCCAAGAATTTAGGGAAAATAAAGACAATTTAGTATCATTTCAGTCTAAGTCTGTAAGTCATTTGGAAGCCTATAATATGGTGACAGGATAAAGCAGAAAAAATGCATTTTAATAGTATGACAAATAAATATTTGCACACTTAAAAAAAAGCTGAGGGGAGCTCTGAGTGCAAGAGTGTGCCTTAGTAACTGTGAACTTCAGTGTGGGCAGACCTGGATGTCAGTATCTTTAAGTTCTTCTTTTTGGGCTGGTCAGAGTCTACAGAGAAACTTCTCCAACCTCCTGCCTGGAGGGTGAAGGCCGAAGTGCCAGCATTCCAGGAACAGGGAGGAGAACAGGAAGGTCTCCGCATCCAGTGTGATGTCCTCCCTGAATCCCCTCGTTTTTAGTGCAATATCCTTGCCTCATCTCTGTCCCACATCCCCCCAAACCATAGACCCTTGGCTTGACTTTCCCCAAACCGCCAGTCTTCTGCACTAAGGGGAAGAAAGGTTCTGAGGATCTAGCTATTAATTTTCCAATCAATTCTCCTTATTTTAGTCTCCGTCTTCGCCTCAGATGGAATCCTACACAATAAATCATCTGACCAGGTAACTCACTGCATAGCAAAAGAGGTGCAGAAGTGGGCCTATGACTGCTGGCCATATCACATACTGTATGTTCCAGAAGCGACCAGCCTGCCAGTGCTGAATGGCCTCATGGAGGCACAGGTGAAGCACCAGCTTGGAGGCAATGCACTAGGGTGACGTGCCATCCTCCAGATGCAATAATTGCACTGAGTCAGAGACTTCTCTATGACTGCCCCAGTAGAAAAAAATACACGGGCCTGACAACCAGTGTGCAGAGAAGTTGGAGTGGCCCCACTTATCATCATTCATAATGACCCACTGGGGGACTTTGTGCTTCCGGTCTCCACAACTCTGGCGTCTGCAAGGTCAGAAGTCCTGGTTCCCACAGGGGTGTGCTCTTGCCAGGGCACAGAGCAAGGATCTCACTGAACTACAAGTTATGAACTACAAGTCCCACATGGGCACTTTGGATTCCTTATGCCCAATGACCAGCACACAAGAGAGGTCATGTCTGGGTAGGGCAACTGATCCTGATCGGCCAGAGGAGGTATAAGTGCTGTTACACATTGAAGACATTCAGGAAGTCAGGTGTCCTTAGCCCACTGTAACTGCGAATGGACAGGTGCAGCAACTCTAGCCTGAGATGCAGACGGTTATGAGGGTCTCAGACCCTTCAGGAATGAGAGTTTCTGCTACATAACCAGATAAGCCACTGAGACCAGCAGAAGTGACAGCTGAGGTCCAGCACATACTTGTGGAAGGAAGGCAGGCTGGCGGGAAGGAGGAAAGACCCCAGAGCGCAGGCCACGGATGCCTGAATTCCCCGTGGACGCCCACAGCGCCTGAGCAGCAGGCTCTCACCGAGGGCTGGACGGATGGTTTTTTTCTGTCTGACTTCACAACAGTGTGTTTAATGTTTTCACATCCCACACTGCTTGAACCTTCTGGAAGAAACATTTTCTATCTCATCAAGAAACCGCGCTCTCACTCAGGGCACACTGATCCCTCACGGCAGGGCTCGCACCCCAGGCAGGGGCTCCCTAGTTCCCCGCACCCCGCGCTCGGAGCATCCGGACCGCCCGGCCCCGCTCACCGCCTCCGGGCTTCCAGGCGCGCCGCGATGCGGAGGCGCCGGGCCTGGATCCGCTCCTGAGGGTTATCGGAGAGTATCGAGGGCCCAAGAATCGGGGTGGATAAGTGTTCGTCCACATTCTGCTCCAAGACCCCTAGGGACCCTGGCGGATTCATGGCAGGCGCCCCAGGCTCCGCGGCAGCTCTGTGCCCACCGCCGCTGGACCGCCTCCCGGTTGCTAGGAACAAGCGGTTGCTAGGGAAAGGCGGCCGCCTGAGGCGCCGGATGGTTGCGCGCGCAGCTCTCCAGGCCCCGCCCACCGCCGCTCGGAACCCTGTATCCCAGGTTTGGGCTTCGTTCCTCTCTCCTGCAGTTAGGGTGTCGGTACCGTCCCGACCCTCCACGAAGGCCCAGTTGTATTAGCGGAGCTGTGGAGTCTGACCGCGAGACTAGAAGCCTAAAGAGCTAGACCGAGTTGGTTTCATCACTTACCGACCCTGACGGTTAATTCACCTTTCATTCATTCATCACGCAGAATTGAGGGCCTACCATATGCCAAGCGCTGTGCTAGTGCTAAGGATATAGAAGTGTCCTTTCCTCATGGAGAGTACAGGTATGCTTTTGCATCCATTTAGTCTTGCTCTTGCTCAGGCTGGCCTCCAACTCCTGGCCTCAAGCGATCCTCCCTCTTCAGCCTCCCAAAGTGCTAGGATTGCAGGCCTGAGCCACTGCACCCAGCCACCCATTCATTTTTTAGTTCCTACTTGATGCATTTGGCCCCTATATCCTCCAGAATGTGAAACCACCCTGCCATCGATACATACATATATCTAGCAACAGCTTGTTGTCTTCCATAGCAGTTTTCAGCAGAGCTGAAACCCAAAACAATCCCAGCATCATCACTTGCAATCAAATACTTACAGAAAGAGGATAAAGAGGAAGAGGGGAGCAGATGAAAATAGTGGGTGGAGGGGAAGTAAAAGTTACAAATACAGAAGCATGCTTAAATTCTCAAAGCAGCACTGTTCCCAGAAAGGCGCTATTTCCTGGGCTTTTTGTGTCTCATTGCCAACAAAAATAGTGTTCTCATTGAGAATTAAAGCCCTTTAAAACCAAATTGGATACCATTTAACAGGGTTTTGTCCCATTAGCCCGTGGGAAATTAACGAAAGGGTCCTGGGTGAGTAGTGAGAAAATCCTAGCCCTGCTCTGCCAACCTTGGGCAAGTCACAACTTGAGGACCATGTTCTCAGCTGTTAAATGGTACTTTCTGGCTGCCTATTCAACTCACAGTTAATTGTGAGGCCAAGAAGATCAGCCCTTTGTGAATAAGACCTAACTAGAGTCTGCAAGTGGTAGAGAGATTGCAGAGTGCCAAAACCATGGAACAGCCTAAAGAGTCAGACAGCTGCCCAGATCCTTGTGCATACCTACCTAGGTGGCGGTGGGAGGGGCGGCGGTAGTTGCTTCTGGGCTTCGGGGCCCTCTGCCAAATCTTTCTCTTTTGGCTGTAACCACAAACTCTTTCAGGTTCTGTTCCTTATTGCCACTCTCTGTAAGGAGAGGAAGAAGTATGTGCACATGCATGCGTGGCTGGGAGTAGGAGGCCATGAGAAACTCAGTGGGAAAGAGCTGTTACACAAGAGGTAGGTGAGAGAGTAAAGGTACATAAATATCCATAAAGAGTGATCAATGCGATACTTGGCCCTAAAGTTGTCTGTCCCCAGATGACACTTCAGAGGTCTTTTGTAGTAAGGAATCTGAAGCTTCACCCCCCTCTTTCTTCTCCATCTGAGCAAGCTGTTAAAAAAAAAAAAAAAAAAGCCTGGGTGCTCTCTTTTTTGGTGCTGGCAGGAGATTCCAACCGTGAGCACTGGGTATCCTCATCCCAGCCCCACCCCCTAATCGTAACAAAAGCCCCAAACTAGTCTCCGTTCTTGGCTCTCTCCAGCTGTTTTCTGACCAGCTGCAAGGGCTTCCTTGCTCCCACAGACAGCCTCAATTATGTAATAAACCTTTTTCATAGGTGTGGGAAACTGAATTATCATAGGCAGTTAGTGGGTCTAGGTTATAGCTCCTTGGGTCAGAATTAAATCCAATTTTACTCAGCACTGCACACATAGCACCTAGCACAATATCTGAGATGTAGTAAGTGCTAAACAAATATTTTTTGAAAGAAATGTACACAGTGTATCTGTATGCTTACTCCAATTCTAATATTAAAAAACTGGATATGACACAAAATTCAGCAATAGGGGAATTGATAAAGTATTCATGGGATTCTAATACAATGTAAGAATGAATCTGACCTAGAGAGACATCCAAAATGTATCAGATAAACGGAAGATGTAGCACAATATGTAGAGTATGAGCCCAGTTTTATTTGAAATATAGATAGTGTGTACACAAGAAAAATGCAGGGAAGACCACAAAGTAGTCACTATCTGTGGGGGCTGAGTTTATGGGTGACTTTCACATTCTCTATTCTTAAAAAAAGTTTACAATGAACATAAATCACTTTTTTTTTTTTTTGAGACAAAATCTCACTGTGTTGCCCAGGCTAGAGTGCCGTGGCGTCATCCTAGCTCACAGCAACCTCAAACTCCTGGGCTCAAGCCATCCTTCTGCCTCAGCATCCCGAGTAGCTGAGACTACAGGCATGCACCACCATGCCCAGCTAATTTTTTCTATATATTTTTAGTTGTCCAGCCAATTTCTTTGTATTTTTAGTAGAGACGGGGTCTCGCTTTTGCTGAGGCTGGTCTCGAACTCTTGACCTTGAGCAATCCACCCACCTCGGCCTCCCAGAGTGCTAGGATTACAGGCGTGAGCCACCGCGTCCAGCCCCCATAAATCACTTTTGATTCAATAAAACATAAAGTTTATTTATTCATTTGTTTTTTTAAAAGACAGGTGATGGGTCAGGCACAGTGGCTCACGCCTATAATGCTGTAATCCTAGTACTTTGGGAAGCTGAGGCGGGAGGATCGCTTGAGGCCAGGAGTTCAAGACCCTCATCTCTACAAAAAATAAAAAATTAGAAAAAAAATTTTAATTGAAAAAAAAAAAGAGAGAGATGACAGGAGATCCTGGAAGAGATGGAGGCAGACAGGATTAGGGCTGTCAGATGAGAGGGACTTGGGGAAGGGATACAGGCAATGTCCATTCACCCTGATGTGTGACCAGCATCCAGAGTCTGCTCCTCAGCTGGTAGGCAATACTCTAAACACAGACATGTTTTGAGAACTGATAAGTTAATAAAAGAAAAGCATATAGAGAATTCATTAATTTTAGCAAGAAACCACAATCATCGCACAAGGCAGTGTGTGTATTCATGCCTTGTGACCAGCACATCTCCGTGGACTGAACTACAAAGAGAATCAAACTGTAATTGGGAAGTTCCTTGACATGTAGGATTGACTGCAGTGGGTTCTGAGGCCCACGAGGGGGATAACTTGCCACAAGAACAGTCGAGTCCTTGATGTATGGCACCCTCATCCCTGGGAGGTTTTAAGTGACAAATGCAAAATCCTTCGCTAGAATAAGGCTGGCCATCTACCTGCAGCTTATATAGTCTTTTTCCAGAAAAAGGATGCTGCATTGATTAGATTTTACCTTATTAAGTCAAGTCACACTTAATTCTACATCTGTAAGTTTACACTAAATCACCTTAATTAAAGTGTGTGGATGTTGGCATCCAGCAAACATTTAGATAATTTCTTGGTTTATTCTTATCTCCCAATTTGTGTAAATTTTACTAATTAGATCCTGAGGAGGCAATCTTATTTTATTCATTTTTAGTTATTTTTGGAATTGCCTATTACTTTCATATATTGCCTACAAAAGGTACAAAGGAGGGAATAGAGACGGGAGGAGGCAGGAAGGTCATGAGCTGTGTCCTACGGCTTAGGAAAAATTCCAAGGGAGAAAAATAGGGAACTGGATATTACCGGAAACCGAATACCTACCTTAGACCACTCACTGTATTAAACACTCTACATGTATTATTCTCATTCAATCCTCATAATGCAAAATTGTGGTAATATTAATCCCATTTTAGAGATGAGGAAACTGAAGCATAGAAAAAAAGAAAAATAAGTAACTTGCCCCAGGTCAAAGGTTGCACAGTTGAACATGACTAAGAAACACTCATTATTATTAAAGGTTTGGGAAGTCTTGAGAAACTCTCAGAATGGAAATAAGAAGAAAAATTAAAGGAACAGATATAAAGCCTTCTTTCAGGAAATTCATGAGCAGAGGAAAAGAGATGAGTGGGAAGAGGAGCAAGACGCTTTGGGGGAACAGAGTCTTTTAAGTTTTGGCAGCCCCAACTGTGCTTACGCACTATGAGGTTTACCGACAGAGGGAGGGAATTACTGCTAGCACAGCCGGAAGCTGGGAGGGCAGGGGGTTGAGAGCCACAGCCTGGGCGGTAACATGGGGCATTTCCTTCCTCACTGTCTTCCAATCTGTTACTGAAAATCATTTTTAAATGTCCACTGCCAAAGCTGGGAGATCAATTCTGTTGCAAAAATGGGAAATAGTCTCCTCAGAAACAATGTTAGATAATGGACATTATGGACATACTACAATTTGGTGGACAAGATAATGGACACAGATAATGGACATACTACAATTTAGGTGTACTAAGTGTGGGTTAGTAAGTTTTGTGGAATTCATCTGGAAAATTAATACCACATGTTAACTTTTCTATAAGAAAATGCTTCTGAAGAAGAAACCGTCACCTTGCAAACTACTGAAGTGTGACCCAGTTATTATGAGGACTATATACACTGCCCAGCACCCGGTTCTGGGGGAGTCAAGAGCAGAATACTATGAACAGCTGTTACCGCCACCTGCCTTGTACTCTACCTTCCTGAAACAAGTCACAGGATCATAGACCACCAGGAGAAAGCAGGTCGAGCTTTCTGAAAAAACAAAACAAA
>CAUYSK010026587.1:0-23046 GCA_963575035.1 Avahi laniger | reverse complement strand
CAAATCTACAACTAAAGGACACGGGGAGCACTAAAGGGAGGGAAGGGCACGCCTTTAACCTGCATTTGGGTGAGGCAAAGACATAAAGTGTAACTAGAATGTTTGTACTCTCACAATACCTTGGAATAATAAAAAAATAAAAGAAAAAAGAAAAGAAAAAAAAAGATTGGAAAAAAAAAGAATATGCCTATCTCTAAACTTAATATCTTATCTCCCTAGATTTTGAAGAAGGCATGAATTTTCTTTTTTAATTTTATTTTTAATTGACAAAAAATAGTTGTATATATTTGCAGGATATTGTGTGATGTTTTGATATATGTTTACATTATGGAATGATTAAATCAAGCTAATTAAGAAGTACATCACCTAACATATTTATGATTTTTTTTGTGCCGTAAAAACATTAAAAGTCTCTTAAAAATTTTGAAATATACAATGCACTATTATTGATTATAGTCACCATTCTGTGCAATAGATCACTAAAGCTCATTCCTCCTGTCTGACTGAAATACTGCACCCTTTGATCAACATCTGCCCCATTCCTCATCCACTTCCCTCCACTAGGCCTTGGTAACCACCATTTCACTCTTTACTTCTATAAGTTTCACTGTTTTAGATTTCACATTGTAGGATAAAGAACAAGGTCCTTGGTCCCCTAAAGATTCATCAAAAATCACTGAATTAAGGCAGATTGAATAACAGGAGAAAAGGCATACAAATTGTTTTAATGTGTATACCTGGGAGCCTTCAGAATGAGGACCCAGCCCCCTAATGGGGTAGAGAGGCTGATATTCCATCCTGAGGTTACAGAAAGAATACTGGCTCAGAGCATGGCCAAAAACAAGTTTCAGTGGTAAGACAGGTTTGGGGAAGGAGAAATGAAGTACCTCAGCTATGAAAGGGGGTCATATTGTATAGATGAAATCTCACAGGTAACAGCATTTAAGGAACTACAAAATGCAATGGAAAGCCTTAAGAATACAATGGATCACACAGAGGAAAGAATCTCAGAGCGTGAAGATAATGCCTATGTGCTAAACGAATGAGATGAAGAAAAAGAACACATAAGCAAGAGACAGAACAAAACATACAAGAAATATGGGATTATATAAAGAAACCAAGTATAAGAATTATATGCATCCCGTAGAGAAGAGAAGAAAATACACAAGGGCTGGAAAATCTATTTCTTGGAATACTGACCAGAAATCTAGATATCCAGATACAAGAAGCACAGAGAACTGACCAGAAATCTGTTTTTATAATTATCATATAATAAATTTGATTATTTTTTCTGTTGGTGCACAGTCCTATGAATTTTAATAAATGCATAGATTTATGTACCACTACCATAGATAGACAGTTCTATCACCCCCAAAACTACCTCATTCTATTCCTTTATAGTGTCACCCTCTCCCCACCCCTAATCCTTGTCAACCACTGATCTGCTCTCCATCTATAGCTTTGGTTTCTTTAGAATATCATATAAATATAATCATATAGTATATAACCTTTTGATACTGGCTTCTTTCATTTTGCATAATTCCTTTGCAGTTCACCCAAGTTGTTTCATGTATCAGTTGTCCATTACTTTACATTGCTGTATAGTATTTCATTATATAGATGTAGCAATTTATCCATTCACCCACTGAAGGGTATTTGGATTGTTTACAGGTTTTGACATTAGTCATTAGAGCTGCTATAAGCATTTGTGTATGTGTAGTTGCTTAAAGATAAGTTTTCATTTCTCTCAAGTAGATAACTGAAGATACAATTTCTGGGTTGCGTGGTGAGTATATGTTTAACTGCATAACAAAATACTAAGCTATTTCTAGAGTGCCTTTTTCACTTTGTATTCCAACCAACAATGAATGAGAGTTCCTGTTGTTCCACCAGTTTATGGTTTTATTATTTATTTTGGCATTCTAATAGGTGTGTAGAGGTATCTCATCATAGTTTCGCATGTCCCCAATGGCTAATGAGGTTTAAAATCTTTCCATGTGCTTTTCAGTAAGAATCTGGTGGGATAATTTTCAACTATATATGGAAGATGTGAGTGATACGCAACAATGAGGACCTCTGTACCGCCAGCATAACAACAGTCAATCACCAGAGTTTAAAAGAGTGCAACTCTAGGAGCTTGATGAGAGGCCAGAGAGGAGAGGATGAAGGACACCACAATATAACTAGGAAATGTCACTTTCTAAATATAGTTTTATTTTTTCCTTACTTTTCTCAGTCTTCATTTGGAATAGTTATGTAAGAATTTTTATATACCTCTTACTCACTTTCCAGGGAATAAAACTTAGTAAATTTATGAATGTACTTTATTTATATTTTCTTTTTTATCCCTTAAATTTATTATTTCTGCTATTATTAAGTCTCATACTGTTGGGTAGTAGAAATAATATGATAATCTAATTAACATTTTACTATCAGTGATAGAAATTGTATTTTATTTTTTAAATCTCTGAATTCTGGAACAAAAAAAGTAGAGAAATTCTGAGAGAAATTGGGAGTACCTTTAGATTGAAGAATTAACCATAGAATCAGCACATCTTTTTTGCTGCACACATTGTCAAATGTTTCTGACAGGATAGGTAATCCTTTCTTTATTGAAGATATTTTTTGACATTTTGGAAGAAATAAACTTCAGTGCTGGGAATCAGACGCATAGATGAATCAAATGTTTTCCAGAATTTTAGAATTATCATAAAATTCTAGTAGCGAAGATTTTCTGGAGTATTATCACTTCCATACAAAGACAAGGAACACATGTTAGCAGGGCAGTTTAAATTCTTTCCTAACAGCAGAATTGGATTTTCACTGATTTGTCCATTATTCTTATTGTTGACATCTACAGTGCCGTGTAATTGTCAGTATTCATCTGCAACACAGCTTACTGAAGCTCGGAGTGCTTTATGTAGCTAGGGAATGATGCACATCTAACTAAAAAAATATGGAAATTAAACTAAATCGAAGCATTGTAAGAGCCAATCCTAACTAAGCACTTATTATGTGATGAGAAGTGATCTAAGTGGAATGTCCACTTAATCTTTGCAAAAATCCTATATTACTGTTATTTTCATCATCATCACTTTACAAACGAAAAAAAGCAAGGAGTAAAGAAAAGGTTAATAACCAGCCCAAATTGGCCCGTCCACTAAATGGTACAGCCAGGATTTTAATACAGAAAATCTCATAGCAGTTTGAGCTTTTAAACCACTATGCTATTCTGCTTTCTGTGTACTCCATCATGTAATAACAGTCAATTCGCCGGTGTTGTCATATTGCAAAAGCAAGTAATTACAAAGATTCCTGCTTTGTTTCAACCTAATAGTCAGCATTTCTATCAAATTATTTATCTTAGGTTAGATAAATTGAAAAAAAGTAAAGAGTTAAGCAGTTAACACATGTAGGCTAACATATTTTCTTAAGGAATATGTAGACTTAATTAAGAAAGTATTAATAAGTAGCAAGAAAAAACATGAGGACACGGATAAAATTAAAGCAGAAAAAATGTGTAAGCATTTTTATTTCCGAATTTTTAGTTATAATAAACCTTCAAACTTTTCTATTTCCTATTTTTCTCTACATGAAAGTAAATAAGTTCTTTGGGAAACACTGGGCTAACACTTTAGGGAAATAATTTGCAAATGGGATTTTACTTTAAAGTCCACTCCTGATTATCCATGCTTGGGTTTTCCTTATTGCAGGGTTGGGAAAAATGCTGTGCTGAGTGGGAGCACTGCTTGGATCTAGTTGGGTAAACTCTCATATGTTTTTAATTCTCTAAGCCAATATTACTCTTCATTTATACATTGAATCAAGTGATGACCAGATGTCGGTTTTATATTTTGTCCTCTGAGGCTTGCATGCGGAAATAGTCACTGTTTATCCCATGCTCAAACATTGGTTACAAAGCCGCAATCGATATGACAGGAAAAGCCTCCTGTGTATTTATTCTTCCTGGTAGTGAGTTTACTACTTAATTTCTTGTCCAAGTTGAATGGTTATAAATATCCTTTAAAATAAATATGAACTTTCTCCTAACATATGCAATTATAAGCCAAAGTGAGGTTAAAACTGGCGAGATTCTTAAAGAACATTCCTATCTTTTTTAAACAATAGCTAAAGAAAAATTAGTTGAAGAAAGTATATTAAAATATCTAATTACAAGTGTCAACATCAAGTGCAATCATTAGAAAAATATTTTATTTATGACATTTATATGCTTAAGACCTGTTATTTAAAAATATACCACCCTTTTCCTTCATACACAATAATGTAAATGTGGGAGCCTGTCCAATATGTCTCCAAATTGGCACTTTGGTACTTGCAACTTTAAAGAGGCAGTTTTACTGTAGAAACGGAGTTCCAGTATTCTAAACTAAATTATTATCTTGATGATTGTACCTAATAGAGAGAAGTACTTTCCCATCTTTATGTTTCTAAATAACGTGTGTTTACTGAAAATCTGCATTCAGGTAAAGCAGTGATTCTAGGGGAAGATTTAGTCTGGGGCTTGAAAGGTATGAAGAATTTGAAGAAATATGAAATGTTGCTATATATGTTCCCAGGGAACAGTAGAAAATATACAATATTTCAACTGAACAAAATACAGCAAAGATACTCTCTTTCAATATAATAACATATTCACAATCAACAAATATATATGATTCTTCTGTAAGGTGGTAGAAGATGAGTTTTCATTTCCCCTATTTCAGTCTAACAAAAGCCAAGCTTTGGCAGATGTTCCCTAGTAGAAGCTTTTGGGCATGCTTTTCTGCCCTCTACTTTTAGAGTGCTCATGTCTGCTCTCAGAACTCCCAGATCTTGTCATGCTATGACTACTTGCTGGTCACCCACACAGACAGGACACTATTTTATACTCTACTAGCTCCACTAGATATTAAAACAAGCAGTTCTCTGTGATATTCTCTCAGCAAATCATTTTCTGCTAGATCACATTACCAAGTATACATGTGTTCACTGGTTTAGTAAACATGCCCCAGATGCCTCCCCCATTCCCACTGGCCCTGCAAGGTATACTGTTCTCTTCTCTCTGGGATTTTTGAGTAATACATTGTTTCTGTTATTTTATGTGTTTTGTTGAGTTGCAGCCTCTGTCTCACCTGTCCAGCACACTTGTACCTAACTTCTTTCCCAGTCAGGACTCTCCTAGGAAGAGGCTATCATGTTAGGAATAAACTAGACAAATGTCAGAGGAGAGCCACAAGGGTATCTACCAGAATAAACAAGTTTCCTGTGAGAGGAACACACCTGGTCGTGAGTTGGACACACAGACATTAGGACTTTTACCAGGATAGAGAAGTGTACTATGAAAGATATACCAAAAACTCTCATGACCAAATTTCCTGTAGCCCTGTCAGGGAAGGACTATACTATACAGCCACTCTCATGAGAGAGTTCTCAAAACCAAATTAGAAAAACATATAGTAAGGAGTGAATTGACAGTATAGAAGTAGAAATAGCGAGAATAGAATGTTCTTTCACAAAATATGGCATTAGGAGAAGAATATACTTGAAGCAGCAAGAGAAGGAGGCAGAGGTAGGTAAATTAACTTTTGGAAAACAAATTAATACGTGGGTTTATTTTAGGCCAAGGGAAAAGACCCAATTATGAGTCAGGGAATGCAAATAGAAAAAAATTAGAAAAAGATAATAAGAAGCAGAAGAAAAGATCAAGATCTCAAATAACAATGTTATACTTGGAAAAGTATTAGGATACTTTTTCCTTTGAAACAGACAATAAAATTAATGTTAGGTTAAAACAGTATGTTAAATCTAGAACAAAATATAGAAAAGTTGAAGAAATTTTTCTGACTTTGTTAATTTATACTACATTATGATCAATCTCATGATCCCTTTTACAGCCTATTTGCTTTGTAATTTATGAAAAGCTTTTTAGTATAGAGAAATGCTAATTGGTATAATGTGTGATGGCAGAGCAAAATGATACATAAGTTGGATTAAATTCAGTGCATATAACAAAAAAATCTAGAATAAAAATTCAAGTATTTATTCTCCCACAAAAAAACAAGTCTGGATATAGAAAGTCTGGGACTATATTTCAGTTTTACAAAGTTTTCAGAGAACCAGACTCCTTTGATCTTTCTTCTCCACCATTCCCAGAATGTGCCTTCCATCTCTGCATTTACTTCATGGTACAAGATGGTTTCTCAAGCTTCAGCCTTACTGAAAGCAATATGACAAAAATGGAATAGACAGAAGGGTCTTCCTTTTTGCTGAACTAGCTTCATTTAAATAGCCTTCCCAAAAGTCACACAAATAGAGTTATATGACACACTGAGTGTAAAGTAGACCAGAAATATGTTCTGTTTGGGCACATTGCTTCCCTCTATACTATTAGGTTTTTTTTTTTTTGAGAAAAAAACATGCAAATAGATACCAAGTGGCAGGTAGCAATCACCATACAAACAATAACATACTACCCACATGACCCTTCAAAACTAGGAAAATAGTAGGTGTGACGCAATAGGATGGACATATTTGAAACTTGGACTGAGGGGGGAGGGGGAGCAAGGGCAACACACATAACCTAAACATCTGCACCCCCATATTATGCTGAAATAAAAAAAAATAGTAGGTGTCCCTCTTCAGGTGCAAAGGGAATGAGTGGTGAAAAGTAAGGAAGTCATACAAGGTCTGTGTGACTATATTATATGTGCTGCTGAAGCAAGCATGAGGTCTGTGTAAATATAAAGCAATCATCTGGAGATTGGGAAATTTCTCCAAATTTCTATTCCAAGAATATATTTGTTTACAAAGAGAGATTTTAGAAGCCTTCTTTGCCAATCTTTCTCTGTTCTTAATCAGTACTGTAGACGTATCTCTGAACTAAAATTCTTATATTTAGGATTAAACCCCACATTATTTGATACTTTTTTGAGGGGGTTAAGGAAGAAGTTTAGTTATAAACACAAATATCAACCCAAATGTTTTATTATATGTTTGTTGGCCATTTGTATGTCTTCTTTTGAGAAATGTCTATTCAGGTTATTTGCCTGTGTTTTAATAGAGTTATTTGTTTCTTGCTATTGACCTGTTTGAGCTCCTTATGTATTTTGGATATTAACCCCTTATCGGATATATAGTTTGCAAATAGCTTGTCCCATTCCATAGATTTTTCCTTTACTCCGTTGATTGTTTCTTTTGCTGTGAAGAAGCCTTTTAGTTTGATGCAATTTCATTTGTCTATTTTTGCTTTTATTGCCTATGCTTTTGGAGTCCTATCCCCCCCCCCCAAAAACACACAAATTGTCCAGGACAATGTCATGGAACTTCCCCCCTAGAAGACATACAAAGGGCCAACAGGTATATGAAAAAATTCTCAACATCACCAATTACCAGAGAAGTGCAAATTAAAACCACTGTGAAATATCACCTTATACCTGTTGGAATGACTACTGTCAAATAGACAAAAGATAATAAGGGTTGGGGAGGATTTGGAGAAAAAGGAACTGTAGCACATTGTTGATAGGAATGTAAATTAATACAGCCATTATGGAAAACAACATGGAGGTTACTCAAAAATTTAAAATAGAATTATCATATGATACAGCAACCCCACAATTGGGCACACATCCAAATAAAATGAAATCAGTATGTCAAAGAGATAGAAAAGACAGATGCTTTCCCATATTTACTGCAGTATTATTCATGATAGCCAAGATATGGAATCAACCTAATTGTACATAAATGGATGAACGGATAAAGAAAATGTGATGTTTACACAATGGGGTACTATTTAGCCATTAAAAACAAAATGCTTTCCCTTGTGACAATATGGATGAACCTGGAGTAAATTATGTTAAGTAAAATAAGCCAGGAACAGAAAGACAATTATTGCATGATCTCACTCATGTGGAATCTAAAACTTTGATCACATAGAAGTAGAGAGTATATTGGTGGTTATCAGGGGTGGGGGTGTTTGGGGGCAGGGTTGGTCAAAGAATACAAAATTTCTGTTAGAGAGAATAAGTTTAAGGATCTATTGTAGAGCATGATGGCTATAATGTATTGTGTTCTTAAGTTCAGGGTCAAGGTTTTGACAGGGTTAGTTCCTTCTGAGGCCAGTGTGAAAAGAATGTGTTCCAGAACTCTCTCTATGACTTGTAGATGCCCATCTTCTCCCCATGTCTTCACATTGTCGTCCTTTTTTGTGTATCCATGCCCAAATTTCCTCTTCTTATAAGGCCACCAATCATTTCAGATTAGGGCCTGCCATGATTACTTCATTTTAATTTAATCACCTCTCTAGACACACTACCTCTGGATCTAAGAAGGAGACAGTCCTGCTCCTTAAGCCTGTGCCATCTGGGCCTGTGGTGTCAATGGCAGCCCTCCATAATTCTGAACCACCTTCACTATCATCCTTTTCTTCCTTTCTTCCTTTCTCTTTTTCTCTTTTTCTCTTTCTTTCTTTTTTTCTCTCTCTCTCTCTCTCTCTCTCTCTCTCTCTCTCTCTCTCTCTCTCTCTCTCTTTCTTTCTTTCTTTTGAATAGCATATTTTTGCAGCTGGAAAGTACTACTGGCTCCTCCTGTAAAATCCCAGAAATCTGACATCCTTACTTCATGTTGTCCCATCTCTGTCCCCTTCAGTCTAAGCTGGAAACATTTCCATTGGCATAAAATTCTCAAAAACCTTTTGCCTTCCAAGCAATGCATGGGGCTCTCAGGTATCAGATAAGAGGGGACAGGCTCAAGGAACATGGAAATTTCTCTTTCTCTGGAGTATACTAATACAGATTTTGGTACCAGAAAGTGGGGTACTGATGTAATAAATACCTAAAAATGTGGAAGTGGCTTTGGAATTGTATAATGGATAGAGGCTAGAAGAGTCTTAAGATGCTTGTTAGAAAATACCTAGATTCGCTTGAAGAGATTGTTGATAGAACCATAGATGTTAAAGAGAATCATATTGAGGGCTCAGAAAGAAGAAAGAAAATCTGTGGAGAAAGCACCTATCGTCTTTGAGAATGCATATGTCATCATGAACAGAATGTTTGTAAAAATGTGAATGTTAAAAGTGTTTCCGGTGAGGTCTCAGACAGAAATGAGGAATGTTATTGGAAACTGAATGAAAGGTGATTCTTTTAATAAAGTGGTAAAAAAAAACACTTGGCCAAGTGTTATTCTAGCATTTTATGGAAAATAGAAATTGTAAGTGATGAACTTGAATATTTAGCTGAAGATGCTTGAAAGGAAAGCATTGAAGATACACCCTGATTTCTCTTTGCTGCTTATAGTAAAATGCAAAAGAAGAAAGAAATAAATTGAAGAATGGATTGTTAAACAAAGGGGAAACAGAACTTAAAGATTTGGAAAATCCTCAGCCTATTCATATTGCAATAAATTGAGAAACCTTATTGTGGATTGCCCATCAAGGATGTGACTGCATAACCATTTGCTAAAGAAATTGCATGTGTGATTCATGGATCCAATCAACCATCTCAGCAGAAGTCAGGAATAGAGATGCAGCTGTCCAAGAAAGATTTGTGGAAGACTCTACTCTCAGTACCAAAATCTGTATTAGAGTTCTCCAGAGAAACAGATCCAGCATGCTTTGTGTGTGTGTTTGTGTGTGTATATAAATATAAACACATGTACACATTTGTGGGGGCCAACATGTCCATAATCTGTGGGACAGGCCATGACACTGAAGTCTAGGAAAGAATTGATATTGCAGTTTGAGTCCAAAGGAAATCTGGAGGCAGACTTCTCTTTTCCTTGGAGGGCTTTCGTCTTTTCCTCCTAAGACCTACACCTGATTGGATGAGACTTATGTACATTATGGAGGGTCATTTGCTTTATTCAAATTTTCTTTACTGATTTAAATATTAATCTAATATAAAAATACATTCACAGTGACATCTAGATTGCTCTTTGGTGAAATATACTGATATTGTTGCCTAGCCAAGTTGACACATAAAAGTAACCATCATAATAAGGAAGTTAGAATGGATTGGAGAAATGAAGAGAAAGTATCACTGGTAGCACAGTGTTGGATTTATGTAGATGGTGAGAAAGAAGGAAGAGTAAAATATAGCTTCCAATTTTCTGACTTGGGTGGTTGGCTTTTATTAAGAATTGAGAAAAAAATGGAGATTAAGGAAATTAAAAGTTTTAAATTACTATGGAGGATTTAGGTAGGTATGTGTAGTAACTGGATGGATATAATAATATAAAGCTCAAGGAAGGACCTGGAGATGTTCACTTGGTGAATAGATAGTATGTGGACTCATGATAACAAACCACAAAGTTAGAATTTTAGAATGCTTCTTTATAAAATGCTTTAATATGTGAGCTTTCTCACCTGTTAATTATCTTTGTAGACCAAAAGAATTTAAGGAAATATGTAAGTCCATTGTAAAATGTTATATGACTCAATATTTTATTGTACATGTAAGTTATATTACAAGTAAAATAGATTATTCCTCAATTTTCATTTCTTAATCTTCTATTTTGTCTGATTATCTTTACAGAATGCTAATTACTTACTATTTGAGACCACGTAAATATTTATTTAGCTAGTAATGACATTTCTGATCTCTTCATCAATCAGGAAATGTTCATTTCAAAATATACTGTTGTTTTTTTTTTTGTTTGTTTTGTTTTAGAAGGTTTTCAATTGAAGACCAAGAATTTAGTGTTGTGTGAGCATTTATTTTCACTTTGAGTCAAAGAAAAAAAATGAGTTCACAATTAGATCACTAAAATTTGCCATAGTATGCAAATTATGTCTGCTGTTTTGCAGATTAATTTATACCCTGTCAACATATTGATGTAAAACATCACTTATTCAAATACCAAGAAGCTCGTATCAGGTTGGGGCAGAAGTAATTGCGGCTTCAGACTGTGAATTTTAAATCATTATAACTAGGTTCAAACACATCTTCTTCTTTTTTTTTTTTTCCAGCTCGTAAGTGTTTAGTAAGAATTATGTAGGAAGTACATAGTAGTGTGGTGAAGAAAACAGGTTCTGGAGTTAAAATTCCCAGATTCAAATATATTCAAACCAAAATTGTGTCTAGGAAATCACGTGATTAGATTCCTATCCTCCATTATTAATCTGTCTCAGGTGGGGAAAAGTTAACAGCGGATCCAGTCCAGATTTCCTTCATTCATCATCAAATATTACCTTATTGCCAGTTGTATACATGTGCTGGGATTTAGAAACCAGTCAGAAAAATACATGGAGAATGGAACTTTTATTGTTTCTTGCATTGCCACAACATAAGCTTTACTTATTCTTGATATGTATCAAAGCATAGAATTGCTCATGCAAGAGCTGGTAACATATGCAAAATGATCAGTGCAAAATAATGTACTAGAAAATAGATCCTTGATGCACTGAGTGAAGATTTCAAGTTCTTGGTTTTTTTTATTTCAGCATATTACTGGAGTACAATTGTTTAGGTTATATATATTGTTTTTGCCCTGCCCGAGCCAGAGCTTCAAGCGAATCCATCCCCCAGATGATGTACAACGCACCCACTGGTGTGTGTATACCCATCCCCTCCTCTCCACCCATCTGCCCTACACCTGATCAATGTGATTGCTATATGTGCACTTACGTGTTGATCAGTTAATACCAATTTGTTGGTGAGTACATGTGGTACTTGTTTTTCCACTCTTGGGATACTTCACTTAGTGGAATGGGTTCCAACTCTATCCAGGATAATACAAGAGGGGCTAGATCACCATTGATTTTGTGCCTGAGTAGAACTCCACAGTATAAATATACCACATTTTATTAATCCACTCATGTATTGATGGGCATTTGGGTTGTTTCCACATCTTTGCAATTGTGAATTGTGCTACTATAAACATTCGAGTGCAGATGTCTTTTTTACAGAATGTCTTTTGTGCTCTTGGGTAGATGCCCAGTAATGGAATTGTTGAATCAAATGGTAGATCTACTTGTATCTCTTTGAGGTATCTCCACATTGCTTTCCACAGAGATTGTACTAGTTTGCAGTCCCACCAGCAGTGTATGACTGTTCCTATCTCTCCGCATCCAGGTGAACATTTATCGTTTTGGAACTTTTTGATAAAGGCCATTCTCACGAGGGATAAGTGGTATCTCATTGTTGTTTTGATTTGCATTTCCCTGATGATTAGAGATGTTGAGCATTTTTTTCATATGTTTGTTGGCCATTATTCTGTCTTCTTTTGAAAAGTTTCTGTTCATGTCCTTTGCCCACTTTTTGATAGAGTTGATTTTTTTCTTGCAGATTTTCCTGAGTTCTAAATAGATTCTATGTATCAGCCCTTTATCAGGTGTGTAGCACACGAATATTTTCTCCCACTCTGTAAGTTGTTTGTTTGCTCTCGTGATAATTTCTTTGGCTGTGCAGAAGCTTTTTAATTTGATCAGGTGCCATTTATTTATTTTTGTTGTTGCTGTGATTGCCTTTGCGATCTTCTTCATAAATTCTTTGCCTAGGCCAATGTCTAGAAGAGTATTTCCAATGTTTTCTTCTAGAATTCTTACAGTTTCACGCCTTAGGTTTAAGTCTGTTATCCACTGTGAGTTGATTTTTGTGAGAGGTGAAAGGTGTGGATCCTGTTTGTCATCTACATGTGGCTGTCCAGTTTTTCCAGCACCATTTGTTGAATAAGGATTCTTTGAAACTGGTATCAGACTGGATTATAAATTGAAATTGACTAAGATTGTTAAAATTGATTTTGTGTGTTAGTGGTTATCCTTTATGACTCAGATTTTTACTCTAAGCACTATTCTGGCTGATGTGGAAAAAGGAAAAAAGACAATTCTATTTTTGCATAACTGGGTCTACGACTACATCTTGTTGCACAAGGAAATATCTAGAGATATTTAGTTTTAACCATCATGAGACCATCTAGCATCTCTGATGCACATAAGCAGGTGCGGGGCAGACAGGTGAACAGAGGAAAGCTGGCTGAGTGCAGAGAAGCAAACAGCAGGGGGAGCTTTTTTTTAACTAATGGATTTCCATTTTTCAAGAAAGTTGACAATAAATGTACAACATTGATAATGTTTATCAATACTTGCCATCTATCATGGGGAATGCAATGATATCACCAGCCACATCAAAAACAAAAAACACAAACCTGGATCGGCATGAGCATCTTGAAATAATTGCTAATTTTTGAAGTAGAAGATTGTGTCTGAAGATTACAACTTAACATGTGCAATGCAGAAGACCATTTTCATATCACTATGGCATGTAACTTTTAGATAAAGTAACTGGTCTTCTAAATTAAATTCACTCATTTTATTTCAGAATATTATGTGAGTACAAACATTTTGGTTACATGTAATGTCTTTGCCTCACCCAAGCCAGGGCTAGAAGCATGCCCTTCCCCCATACAGCATGCTCCATCTCCATTAGTTGTGCATTTACCCACCCCAACCACCCCCACCTGACTGGCACTCAATGAGTATCATCACCATGATGGGAGCTTTCTAAAGCTGAGGCCAGTGCATTCACGAGTGAGTCATGGTGACATTCTCTATGGCCTTTCCAGGAACTTGTTCTGGTTACTCTTCTTGCCTTATCATCCCCCACCCAGGACCTTTCCATACACAAATATTGTTAAAAAAAACATGCATTTTAATATGTGCTAGACACTAAGTATTTTATATTCTCTCATTGTATCCTCATAAAAAACAAAGGGCTGTCATCATTACTTTAGGAAGAGAAACCTGAAAGTTATATTATACAAGACATCCGAAGTCTGACATTCTTTTCCAGGTACATCTCTGTCCTTTGAGATTTCAGACTCCAAGTTCTTAACCACCTGCTAAGAACATGACCCTTTACAAATAACCACAATGATGTTGCCTCCCTCAACCATCTCCCAATATTTACCTTCCATGAAGACTTATAGGTTCAAATGGGACCAATGAAAGTATTTTTTACTCCCACTCCAAGCATTAGTGATAGAAAGGAACAGACGTTTGTGTGAGGGGGAACATAACACTGGCTTTGAATAAGATATTCAATTATTGGACATGTCACATCTCCATACTGCATTCTCCAGTGAATACTCCCTATCATCCCATTGTGAGGTAACTCCTCCACCAAAAAAAAAAAGCCCAGCCATGAGTACAACTGACAATGGAACTAAAAAGCTCTAATGTAAGCTCACACCCTGACTCTGCTAGAACTGGGTGTTGTCATGGGTGGTTGTCCTTGAATGAACCAGGAACATAGATACAAGTGTCATTTTCTATTATCCCTTTTCAACAACATATGAAGAAGCTAGAGATGATTGGCATTTGGTCTGGGTCTATGGTAGACCCAGCAGATCATCTAGGGAGAAATACCTTACTATAGTATTTGGGGGTTATTCCACCAGGAAGTTCTTAGTAATAATCCTACTTATCTGCCTTATGTGGTATAAGTGGACTTTAAGCATTATGCCAAAGAGCTGTCTTGTGACAAAAGCTCCTGATCATTTCTCTCAGCACCTGTGCTACAGATAGGATTTGAACATCTCCATCTTCTCCAGGGCCTGGGCTTACGTATGGTCAGGAGATCACTCTGTAAAATATATTTCTTGCTCTGAGGCTTATATGGTATCTTTTCCACCCCAAATTTAAAGAAGAAATCAGATTGCATTTGGCACTAAAGTTACATTCCTAGAAGCCCTCCATATCTTCTCCCAATAACTGGATTCAGCTTTGGCACTGGACTCCAGGGACCTTGATATGGGAGAATGACCATCCCTCACACCAAACAATGAATATTAATAAGATAAGATGTGACCCAGCCAATCGTGGAGTTAGGCATAGATTCTGAGAAAATAGAAATCTGGTGTTTATTCAGGGGTAAGCTAAACATTAAGAAGAATTTTTGCTATTCCAAGTTTCCTACATTTTTGGGAGGATGTATTTGTATTCTAACCCTACTTTAATCATTGGCTTCTTTAGATATTTAAAAATACTAATGTGATTTATTTTTTAACATAAGTTCATTTACTTTAGCCTTCCTAGATATTGCTACGGGTTGCAAACTGAGGAAATTAAGTTGTTTACAATCAAACATTTGGGAACTAAGATGTACATAACCACGATTCTTGGTCACTGGAATTGGGAGTGATGTTTCATTCTACTTGTCATGCATTGCCACATGGTTTCTGCAGGTTTCTGGCCTGAAGTAGTCCTCTCATTATGGAACCTTTATGATCAATAAAAAGGGTCAAGTTGTAACAAAATCAGAGGTAGCAACAGGAATTCTCCAAAGATCTGGAATCATTTCAAGGTGTATATCCACCTACAGGGCCTCCATATGTTTTCATCACCTTTGGCCCATCTGTCACCCAACCTCCTTTATAATCCACTTTTCTTCCCTCTGTTTCTTTGCTAAATATGTGGCTGCTGTCCCCCAGATAAGCCATCTCAGGGCCTCTGAAACTGAAACTCCTAACATTCCTCCCTGCCTTTCAGTTAACTCTCTTAGAGGATGTGGAATGTTGCAAACACATCTATTTAAGTGGGGTAAGGACCTGGTTTGAGGAAATTAATCCCCATGGGTGGTAAAATCTCATTCGGTTAAGATTTCATACTTGTAATTTTCTCCATCCTTAAAAAAAAAGTCTTTTCTGGGATAAGCCAAAAGGGTTAGAAAAGCTTGCCAGCACATTTTACATTTACCAAACTAAAAGAATTAGTAAGCTGTCTTCCAGAAGGTGTTACAGTATAATTCTACCTTTTAGAAATTGTGCTTTATAATACTTTCTCTAAAGAGAAACTAGAAATTTTACAATAAAATACTGGAGGATAGAAGTGATCTTACTCCCCATGGGCTGTGTGCTCATGCTTATTGTGCTTAATTTTATGGAGTTAAATAGGTAAGAGGAGGAAATTATAAAAACTCGTACCCTGATTTTTCTTTCTACTTTCAGATATTGGATCTATGCTGCACAGAAAATCTATGATCAAACAGAATAGACTGTATGATTGTCTTTAATCCCTTATCCTCACAGTTAAGGTAGGGCCCAGAAATTTAATAGGCTTCCCCCATCAGCCTTATACTGTTATCACAAAGTATTTATATGCCCCATAGATATAGAACAGTCACCTGAGTTGAGCCCCTGCCTTAAAAATGTGGAAAAGTCTCTCTCGGATCTGCTTGGTACGGACAGCATAGACAACAGGGTTGAGGACAGGTGGGATGAGGAGGTAAATGTTGGCCAGAAGGATATGGGTATGGGAAGGCACATCATGGCCAAAGCGGTAGGTGAGAGAGGAAACAGCAATGGGTACATAGAAGATGAGGATGGCACAGATGTGAGAACCACATGTCCCTAGGGTTTTAAGCCTGGCTTCAGGGGTGGCTAGTCCCATTACGGCCCTGAAAATCATCACATAGGAGGCGGTGATGGCCAGTGAATCCAGGATTAATACCAGGAAGCCAATTCCCATTCCATATAAGTCATTGAGCCTTGTGTCACCACAGGCCAGGGTGACCACGGCCATGTGCTCACAGTAGGAGTGGGCAATGATTTTGGTCTGGTAAAGGTGCAGCCTTAGGTGAATCATTAGGGGCAGAGGTACAATGTAGAGAACTCCCCGGAGGAGGGCAGCCAGTCCTAAGCGACCCACCACAGCATGGGTGAGCACTGAGGTATGGTGTAGTGGATCACAGATGGCCACATAGCGATCAAAAGCCATGGCAAGGAAGATGCCTGATTCAACAGTGGCAAAGCAGTGGATGAAGAACATCTGGGCCAAGCAGGCACCCATACCAATGTTGTGGGCACCAAACCAGAAGATGGCCAGTAGTTTGGGCATCATAGAGGTTGACAGAACCAAGTCAATGACAGCCAACATGCATAGGAAGAAGTACATGGGCTGGTGTAGGCTGCGTTCCATCTTTACAATTGTCAGGATGGTCACATTCCCCATCACAGCCACCAGGTACATGGAGCCAAAGGGGATGGACAGCCAGATGTGCAGGGATTCCAGTCCTGGGATGCCAGTGAGCCGGAAAGAGGTAGGAACAAAGCAGGCATTATTAGAGGAGAGCATGTTTGGGGGTATGAGGTATCCTGGGCATGGGAGCTTAGTTTTAGAGTTCTACTCCAGTGAGAGATGCTGCTTCTGGAAACTGATGACTAGATTCTAACGTCAATCCTGGGCAACTGGTGGCACCTATGATAAAGAATTCTGGATGACAACTTGAAAAAAATCAGTATATTACATGTTTTATAAAGAAGTTATCCATGACTCCTACTGTTAAGTGTGGAAACAGGCATGCTTATGATTTTTACTGCTACATTGCCCTGTTGCACTGTAGAAATTTCTAAGATTATACATCCCCTTTTAACTAGTTTTGTGGAACTTTTCCTAAAGGAAATGAAAAATAGAGAAGTTCAGTGTAATAGTTACATGTATATCCATGTAATGTGCTTAGCCCAGTGCCTGCATATGCTTCTCATCATTGGTCAACAGCAATATTAGTATCAATAACATACATTGGTCAGTTGTTTTCATTAGTACAAAAATCAGTAATTGCCAAAGTTGGAGCAACATACTCTCAAAAATAAGAGCATTGTTTAAATTCCATTATATCCATTCAATGAATTAGACTATATTGATGTTTTTAGATATTATAATATAAACATTATACCAGGAAATAAGTGAGGGAATAGCAAGACACAGAGTAAGTTGATTTAATTTTATTAAAGAGTATGTATGATATAGAAAAACATCCTTAAATAGAAAAGAATCTGGGAAGATCTGCACCAAGCTTTTATCTGATTTTGGGTGGATAGGATTTTATGGATGATTTTAGTTTTCTTTTTTTTGTATGTTTGTATATTGTGACTTTACAAAGTGATCAAGTGCTTTAAAAATAAGCTTATAAATTATCAAAACCTGACTTAAAGACATGTAAAGGGACAATTTACTAAGGAAGATGTCAGCAAAGTATAATTCCTTTTTCTCCAAATGGGTTCAACACTGGTTTGTTTAGATTGTCAAGTCTGATTGACATCTTCAAAGATGTTTGGTACAAAACCTAATTTCTCAAAGATCTCTCATTTAAGGTTGCTCAGATTTTATGGCTAAACAGGATGAACAGAAAATTCCTGAAGATTCTTGAAGAGTTTACTCTAAGGAAATATTCTATTAAATTTTCGTAGTGAGAATTTGGGCATCACCTATGATTTAAGTAAAAAAAGAGGTAGATCTTTTGAGGAAGTGTTAACTAGATATTTTGTCCATCATCTGATAACAGAGATTAAGAAGAATGGACTGATGTAAAGCAGCAAAACCCTTACCAACCACATCCTTCTTGGTCTCTAGTTTTTGAGGTAACAAGGAGATTAGCAGTAAAGCACTGACCATTGTTTTATAAAAGTCTTGTCTACCCCTTGGCCCTTCTGTCCTTCAGGTGCCTGCACTAAGAATCTAGCAACGAATCCTGCTGTCCCGGTCCTCGGGGCTCAGAAGCTGAGTGTCCTTCCCTGTCTCAGCCTTGCCTTCCTGATCTTATCAGGTTTTCAGCAGAGTCAGCAAGTCCCCTGACACCCCATAATTGCATGGTACCTTTCTACACAAAGCCATGTTTTTGCTGGGAAGTTTTACCATCTCCTTGGTTTTTACTTAAGGAGATTTTCCCCATCCTTCAAGGCCCATCCTGGATCACTCCTATAAAGCCTTCTGTGGTATCAGTCTGTACCAGAGTGAGTGGGCAAGGGGAAAAGAGATCATAGTCACCAAATTCCCACAAATTGTTTAAGAAGTACACTTTTTTTCCCTAAAATATAAACAGCAAGTACATTTCCATAGAAATAGCATAAGAAATGTCACTGTAGCTTTACAGGTTCCCGATTTTCCTAATTTCGGTTCTAACACACAGTTCGTTCTAAGTTCTTATGAGTTAGCTTCTTCCTTGGTCGGGCATTATGTCTTGTAACTGAAATAAGACATGAAAGTTTTGTGATTTAAGAGTTAATGTAAAACAAACAAAAAAACTTAACTTTCACTGATTCTTCAGTAATTCTGTGAGTTAGGTACTTCAATATGCAAATAAGTGATAACACATGTTGAGTCATTTCCTCTGGGTTCAAATGTAAGTTTTCTCTGGATCTTACCTGATGAGATAGGAAAGGCAAAGAGGTCCTGGGAGGCAGCACCACATAGCTGTTCAGGGAACCAGCTTTGCCACCTGACAAGCTGGATGTCCCATTCCAGACCTTTATCTTACTGTTTGGGTAAATTGCTTAGCCTCCTGAAGCCTCCCTTTTTCATGTGTAAAGTGAGGAATGTATTGCAAAGCATAAGTATATAAAACAAATGAAGTAAGTGTGAGGCTCTTGGCACATGAAAGCCGCTGCTTTTCCCTGAATTCTTACTATTTAATATGGAGTAGACCAAAGTTTACATTCTACAAATTGGAGTAATTTTCTTATGATTCTGTTACATGGGACATCTTAGAGGATGCCTCAAAAGTATAGGAATTGTATAGATGAGACAGGAATTCAAGGAGAATGCCAGATGATACACAATTTTATACATAACAGGGACAACATTTGAAGTGTTCTCTAAAGATATAGTGATGGACCATCTTAAAAAGCAGGAAGGAGTTTAATGACTCAATGTCAGGGTGAGTTAAGGTAGCAGTTACTGATCACAAAAGAATCAGTGTCTAGAGAATGACCTTAAATCTAGGTTTCTAACTTTGATTTGTGTAGACCAGTATAGCCAATGAAATTGTAACTGAGTTTTAGGCTGGGGCAAGAGAATGTTAAACATATGTATAAGAAATATCCACCAAGTTGGTAATAGGCATCTCAAGTGGTGGTCTGAAATAAGTGGTGGCACTGAAATTGACACAATTTCAGCTTAAGCTCAATTAAGAACTGGATTAACAGCATTCCAGAGCAATATTGTGTGTCAGCCCACTTGAGGGCATCCTCACCTGGACACTGGTGACATTCCTTCAAATTCTAGGACAGGCATTCTGATGGTAGATCCAAGGATTCTGAAAGGAACATTTTGTTGTGGTCATATAAGCATGGCAGGCTCTGGCCAGAAATGGTAGAGTTAGTATTTGAACCTATATGTGTCTTGCTTCTGTGACTTTAGATGACATAATTTTTTTTTTTTGTTTCCTTGTCTGTGAAATGTGGGGAACAATAGATGCTTAGAGTTGCTTCATGTATTAAATGAACTGCAAGTGTGTGTATGTACATACACAGAGGGCCAGATGTTAGGATGCCTGGCCTCAGTAGTATTCTCTTCACCTATTCCTTACTCTTTGTCCTCTACCACAGGACACACAGTACTATTTTACATGACCTTTGTGACTCCGTATCCTTTTCCAGTATGACTAGCCTCTTTTACGTGGATGCAGTCAATCAGAAAGACCTGCCGATGGTGTAAGGATCCCACCAGGAGAGAAGTTTGCCTGACTGGTGCAGAAGACAAGAGGCCCCATCTGGCTGGAGTAGTCCAATCTTTTCTCTCCTGTTCTCAAGGAGAGTACTAGACAGCTTAAGCCTTCTATACCTTGGTGTTTTTCTTTGACTCATAATCCTGAAGAATTTATATTCAACTTACCACTGTACTTTTGACTGGTGCTGTGAAGGGAAGCCCTGGATAGACCAAAAAAACAAATGTAGTTTCTGAAACTTGGAGACTGCTTCCAATGACTTTGGCTCCTTCTCTGGAATATCCTTACCCCATAGTAAGCTCTGGGCTCTGTTCCTTACTATGGTCACATCTCTTCTTTGGATGCCTGGACAAATTTAGCTGTCAAGGCAAGGCCATGCTCCTGATCTCTTCACCACTTTCTTCTGTTCCTCCTTTATCTAGGTTCTAAAAATAGATAGTTACTTCCCAAGCATTGCACAAAGAAGCCTGTACATTTCCACCTGGATATTTAGTTACCCTCCTGAGATCAGTCTTCACTTCTCATCCCATTTCACCTCCAAGGACTAGAATACAGACTTCTTTTCCTACTCCCCAAACCCGTCTGGGCTCTCGGCTGGCCCCAGGTTTCTGAAGATCCTCCCCTGGGCCTGAGGTAATCAAGGACTCCAAGAGGGATATAGAGAGTGTACACAAGAGAAGAGTGGGAAAAACCATTAGATTTTGGTAAAACCAATATGGACACTTTTTGTTAATTATTGCTATTACTAAAAAAGCCTAATATAAAAATCTAGACTACACAAAGGCAACAATTACTTAAATATACATCTTTTTATTTCAGCATAGTATAGGGGCACAGATGTTTAGATTATGTATGTTGCCCTTGCCCCACTCCCCCTCTCCCAAGTCCAAGTTTCAAGTATGTCCATCCTTTGGGTGGTGCGCATTGTACTCTTTGAATATACATCTTATTAACATTACGGTTTTTCATTCTGTTTAAAATTCACTATTGCAAGGTTGTGGAAACAACCCAAGTGTCTGTCAATGTATGAGTGGATTAATAAAATTTGGTATGTCTATACAATGGAATATTAATTATAAGAAGCAATGGTGATCTAGCACCTCTTATATTTTCCTGGATAGAACTTGAGCCCATCCTCCGAAGTGAGGTATCACAAGAATGGGGGAATAGGCTCTACATGTACTCGCCATCAAATTAGCACTAACTGATCAACACTATGGTGCTCACCTGGGAGTAATATTCTTCAGGGATCGGGGACTTGGGGGTGGGTAAACTCACAAGTAATGGATGCAGTGAGCGTGGTGGGGGGAAAAGGCATGCCTCAAATCATGGTTTGGATATGGCTAAGTCATAACATGTAACCAAAATGTTTGTACCCCTATAATATCCTGAAATAAAGATTTGTTTTTGCTTTAATATAAACATTTATGATCCCAAGTTGAAACAGTTGTGTGCTCATTTCTGTGGGTACTTAAACTTCACAGAGTAGTGGGAATGCTGGGTTCAGTTTTATTACCAAAGTGGCAAAGACACTTGTCAATAATTCTTTTATCTGCTCAAGCTTAGTATAAAATCCCAGAAGTGAAATTGGCCATTGTGCAGGCTCATAAATCCTGTTTTCAAATTGCTTTCCAGAATCATTCTTCCAGTCTGTTTAACTTAGCATGAAGTAAATTCATTTGCAAAATTGCTCTATATTTTAAAACATAGTCTATAGATGGAAAAGGATCTTGTTTACATTTCTTTGGTTTCTACAGAATATGAACACTGCACTGCTTTTTTTTTTTAACATATCATCTCAGTTTGATTTTTAATTCTTGAACCAAACAGCAAGATGGAACATGTCAGAATTTGGCATAATTGAGAACTTTTTATTTCAGGGTATTATGAGGGTACAAACATTGTGGTTACACTTTATGTCTTTGCCTCATCCAAGCGAGGGTTAAAGTCATGCCCTTCCCCCTACAATGCTCCCCATGTCCTTTAGTTGCGGGTTTACCCCCCCAAATCCCCCTTATCCCTGGAGAGTATTTTCATTCTCCTCACTTTCACATATTAGCAATCTAGTCAAAAAAGTGGGAAAAGAAATTTTTCAAAATAAGTGTTGGCTATAACTTGTCCACATATGGAAAAGATTGTTTTGTACAGGAAGTTCTGATATGTACACAGGAGGTACTTTTACAATCACTTTTAATGACTCGATACTCCATCTTGATTAGTTAGAAAACCTAATTTGAGGGGACTCATTCACATAATTTTTTCTGTATCTTTATTATATCATTATCAGGTCCTAAACTCTCATTTTAACCTCAATGGTCTTATTGGCCCCAGTCTTACAGTAAAAAATAGATTCTTAGAATTACTAGATTGAAGGACTTCTATGTCTAAAATTTTGCTGTATGGGAATTGATTTCTTGTTTGATCTACTGGTTGGTTCAGGAATGTTTAGTTTTCACATATTTGTGAATTTTCTTTTCTTTTTTTTTTTTAATTTTTTAAATTTATTTCAGCATATTATGGGGGTACAGATGTTTCTGTTACATATGTTGCCCTTGCCCCCACCTCCCTCCCTAAGTCCGAGTTTCAAATATGTCCATCATTTGGGTGGTGCACA
>CAUYSK010026586.1:0-75689 GCA_963575035.1 Avahi laniger | reverse complement strand
TCACTCTCTTGCCCAGGCTACAGTGCCGTGGCGTCAGCCTAGCTCACAGCAACCTCAAACTCCTGGGCTCAAGCGATCCTCCTGCCTCAGCCTCCTGAGTAGCTGGGACTACAGGCATGCGCCACCATGCCCGGCTAATTTTTTTTTTCTATTTTTAGTTGTTTGGCCAATTTCTTTCTATTTTTAGTAGAGAAGGGGGTCTCACTCTTGCTCAGGCTGGTCTTGAACTTCTGAGCTCAAACGATCCGCCTGCCTCTGCCTCCCAGAGTGCTAGGATTATAGGTGTGGGCCACCGCGCCAGGCCTTAATCTGGCTTTAATGTGGGTTTCTGGTTGGGATTCATGCTACCTGTCCAAAAAACCTCAAGCAAAAAAATTCAGGTTAAAGTGGTGCAAGGTTGGTTGTATCCTCCAGGCTCCTGGCAGAAGCAAATGGAAATCATATCCGGAAGAATTCTAACTGATCTCAGGTAGAATATGTACATATCATGTTACCATGCAAGCAGTTCCTTTCCTAGCTATATGCTGAGAGAAACTCTTACATATCTGCAATGGAAAAGATGCACAAGACTGTCTCTAGCACCAATGCATTTAATGTCAAAACAAAACCTGGCAATAGCCTAGGTTACTGAACAAAACAACAAAATTGATAGGTAAATTCTATTATAGTCATACAATTTAATATCACACAGTAGTTAAAATGAACTACAGCCACTCTCACCAACATGAATGGATCTCAGAAGCATAATATTGAGCAAAAGAACAAGACACAGCATGATTTTACTTAAATTTCAGAAGTATTATATAATGAAATAATGTTTAGGGATATACATATGTGTGATAAAAGTAAAGACAAAGAGAGAATGATTTATCTGGATTTCAGGCTAACAATTACTGCTGGGTTGAAGAAGGATGCACTCTAACGTAGACAGGCGACTTCAGAAATATTGGTAATGTTCTATACTCATACACTGGGACTGAACTGCTGATTTTATTTCACTCTATTTTCATTTTTTAAAATGCACATATATGATATATGCTCTTGTAAGTATAATTATTTGACTCAATTTTTAAAAAATCCAATCAACAAAGGGGCAGCTAGCTACTTAAATGAGTTCTGAAACAAACATTGAATTTTTAATTTGAAAAAAAAAATGCCCTAAATTTTTACAACTTGTAAGAATTCACATTTTCTTACCTTGGGTTCGCATACAGATACAATTGTGCCTGGACTACCATAGAATAGTGCCGTCAAAGTGGACGTTCAAAGGTTGTCCACTCGAGCCCCAAGTCTTTTTTAACAGACTTGAATTACATCTCATCAGTGAATAGAATGTCCGACTACATTAAAAATTGCCTCAAGAGATGAATCCACAGTCTCCTTTGCTAAGTTGCTCTCGGTGTGCCTTTGGTCGAAGTGGGCCTTTATTATGCCTTCTTTATAAACATGCATTATGAACATTTTCAAACATACAAAAATGTAGACAGAATAGTATAATGGGCCTTATATAGATCTATCACCCACAGCAACAAGTAACAAAATGTTGCCATTCTCACTTTAGCTATTCCTTTTTTCCTTATTTCTAAAATATTTTAAAACAAATCTCAAAGACATCATTTTGCCCCTGCACACTTGAGAATGCATTTCCAAATGTACAGACATTTTTATTACACATCCACAATGACACCATCACACCAAACAAAATTAACAATTCCTTGGTATCACCTAAAATATAGGGCATACACACATTTCCAAGATTACCTCAAAATTTAATTTTATAATGATTTTAGGTGACCTGCCTCTATTTTGAAATTTTATAATAAATTCTATTATGTATATTTGAGGTTTACAACATGCTATCATGGGATTCATATAGATAGGAAAATGGTTACTATAGTGAAACAGATCAATGTATCTATCACTTACATAATTTTTTTTATCAAGAGCAAATAAAATCTATTTATTAATATTTAACAAAAATCACCAATACAATACAATTTTATTAACTGTAGTCCTCATGTTCTACATTAGGTCTCCAAACTTGTTCATTCCACATATCTGCTACTTTGGATCCTTTGACCTACATCTCCCCATTTCCTCTCTCCTTCTCCCCTGTGGTAACCACTGTTTCATTCTCTATCTCTGTGTATCTGTGTGTTTTTTAAAATATTCCACAAATAAGTGAGATCACATAATATTTTTCTTCCTGTGTCTGGCTTATGGAAATAACCTAAATGTCCATCAACAGATCAATGGATAAAGAAAATGTGGTGGAAGGACACGCTTGTAGCCCTGGTTTGGGCGAGGCAAATGCATTACATGTAACCAAAATGTTTGTGTCCCCACAATATCATAAATTAAAAAAAAAGAAAATGTGGTGTGTACATATATACACACATACACACACAGAGGAATATAATTAACCCTTAAAAATGGAGATCCTGCCATTTGCCACAACAGGGATAGACGTGGGAGACATTATAAGTGAACTGCATTTATTTATTTATTTATTTTTTGTTTGTTTGTGAGACAGAGTCTCACTCTGTTGCCCAGGCTAGAGTGCCATGGCGTCAGCCTAGCTCACAGCAACCTCAAATTCCTGGGCTCAAGCAATCCTCCTGCCTCAGCCTCCCAGGTAGCTGGGACTACAGGCATGCGCCACCATGCCCGGTTAATTTTTTCTATATATTTTTAGTTGTCTGATTAATTTCTCTCTATTTTTGGTAGAGACGGGGTCTCGCTCTTGCTCAGGCTGGTCTCGAACTCCTGAGCTCAAACAATCCGCCCGCCTCGGCCTCCCAGAGTGCTGGGATTACAGGGGTGAGCCACCGTGCTGGGCCCTGAACTGCATTTATTTTTAAACTACTGCTTAATGTTCACTGGTCTGGACTAGTCTTTGTATTCCAACATGGCTTACCATCCCACTGATGCCAAGGCAGGGCTTTTGGTTTTTTTCCCCAAGTGCCAAACCATCTAAACACATTCACTTACTGCCTGTCCAGGCTAACGATACCCTTTTACCAGTTGCCTTTCTGGAACACAGAGTGAAGCAATCAGACCCTCATGGTAATAAAACCAACAAGAAGATTGCTTGGGTGGCAGCCCTGCCATGTCTACTACTGGTCTAGCTGCTGTGTTGCTTTACAATCCCAAAGTCACTCTGAATTCCACCTAGGTCTGTACCGTAAAACAGTAAAATCCCACTGTTTAGGAGTCTCCAAATAGCAGCCATAAAGCCCAGGAAATGACTTTTATAAATGTTTTACTGTCTCCTCGTTGACAAGAATTTTTTTAAAAAATGATCCCATTGATGCTATACACAGCGTGTCTTAGGGTGAGATACACTCCCAGCTGCTTCCTCTTGGGTCAGAAAGGGCTATGGGACCTACATGGGAAGGCTTCATTAAAAAATTTTTTAAAAATATATACCCTATGACTCAGCAATTCTATTTTTTGATATTTGCTTTAGAGAAACACTCACATGTGTGCTCAAGAAGCTGTGTAGAAGGATTTTTCATTACTCTGTTGTTTGTAATAATTAAGCCAAATATTTTTTTAAAAACCCTAAATGTTAATTCACAGAAGATCAATGTATCCACCCTGTAAAGTACCATGCAGTAGTTTAAAAGAACAAAGTAAATCTGCATTGCTAACCTGGGAAGATAACCCCAAGATACGCTGTTAAATTTAAAAACCAAGCTGCAGCATGTTAGGTATGACAACCATTTGTGAGAAAACACGCAAATCTGTAAATCTCTATTACATATATGTACTGAATGCAGAGAAAAATGGCTGGAAGGATACCTACCAAACTGCGAACTATGATTATCTGTAGAAAGAAGACTGGAATGAGAAGGGCAGTTAAGGTCAAAGGGAATTTAACACTTTCTGCATCATTTGAAATATTACCGGGGCAATATGGTCATATGTTATATGTGTAATGTATAATAAATGCAACTGTTAAGAGAAAAGAAAATCCTATAGGCGTTTTCACTGGCAAAGGTGAAATTATAGGCTCGCTCAGACAAGGTTTCAAACATTTCCTGAGAGCAGTACTCTGTGGCAAAGGCTGTAGGGCTAGAAACACGAATAAGCAAGAGCCCTGGCCTCCAAGAGCTTCTCTTCCAGGCAGAGAGACGGCATGAATCCATGAAAAGATTCTCGGAAAGCAAATACCCATTGCCACACAGCATGGTGTTCCCAGAGAAGGTCTGAAGAAAGGGGAGGTTGCTGAGCTGAACCATGAAGATCTGAGTAGGAGAGGTGGTCAGTTCTGTTCTGTTTGGGGTTTGGTAGAGTAGCAGACAGACAGACGCAAGGAATCCCAGGTACTTCTTACCATCCTTACAGGCTCCCTGGGCAGCTCTGCCCACTGACAGACTCTACTTTCTGGGCTCAGTACCAAAGAAGGTCCAACCATGGTACAGCTCATCTGAAACTGTGAATAATCCAAGAATTTCTTCGATTTGGCTTTGAAAGGTGTCATGTAATTTTTTTTCTTTTTTTTTCCCAACAGATTTAACTTCCTTAATTATGTTCTGCTCATTGGATGCTAAAATGAGTTTCCATTTCCTAAGCCTACATTGTCGAAACTGTGCCTGCCTGATTCACCCTACCACCCTCTCCCCACTCCGTACCACCAGCTGTGTCCAGCCCTACCTGTATCAGGTCCAACCTAAGTGAGGGTCTCACACACAGGCCCCCCTTCTCTTCTGGCTCAGTCAGTTGGTACTAATGAATTAGTCACTAGATAATCCCTATTAATGTGTTCTCTCTCTCAAATAATATACTTGTTTAATCAGACTAAAATGAGTATGTCCCGCAAACCCCCCTAAGAAATCATTAATGGTGAGAGTTTTAGCCAACGGCTTTGAGACTGAAGCAGCAGCTATTTGGAGACCTTGACTCAGCCCAACAATGTGGGCCTCTGTGCTGGGCCATCGCTGCCTGGGCGAGGACTTCCAGGTGACAGATCATAAAAGACTTTCAGTGGGCTGGGCCTTTGCCGTATCACTTTATCTGAAGCCCCTGGAGCACTCCAGAAGGAATCCACAAACCTAGGCTCTTAGCAAGTTTCTGAGCTATGACTAGGGCCTTCTGTTAATGAATCCCCAGCCTAGCCTGTGAGCAAGCTCTTTTTTGTGGGCTTGTCTTGCACTTACCTTCAACACTAAACCAGGTGCTTTTCCATCCCAACTCACCTGCTACCCACAATAGTCTCTATCAATCACCCAGTGGAGGATATATGTGCCCCCCCTCATCCTGTTACTGAGATCTGAAAGATCTCTACTGACAAAGAATTCAGATAAACCTTTTTTGTTCCGTCTACAGAAGTCATTGCAATTTTCAGAAGAAGGAGGCTCTTCTCTCCCCAAACTGAGGAAGAAAGTCACTTGATTCAGAATCATGGCTTCATCAGGTACCCACAAGCAGAGGCCGGGCCAGACCCTTTTCCTTTCACTTCTGCCCCAGCCCCTCGAGCAAGAAAAAAGGGGTGGCTTTGTCCAGTAACAGAGTCAGATTTAGGTGGATCAGGTCACAGACTGGGGACAGGAGATGAGACAAACCCGTCTAGGCTTAACAGGTGATGCAGAAAGTTCTCTGAGTAAGAATCAATGTTTACTGAGTACTCAGTAACTATATGCTAGATGTTGCAATCAGCAGTTTTCACAGCAGCCCCATAGGGTAAATACCATTATGATCATGATTTTAAAGATGACGGGTAAAAACAAAGTTCAGGAAAGTTCTGTAATTTGCCAAGTGTCACATGGCAAGTGGCACCAATTTAGAGAATCTGGCACTAGCGCCAATACCTTTGACTGCTATATCATGCTGCTGCAGGTGCCAGCAGGGGAAGAATTCGCAGGAAATCGGCAGAGGAACAGTTGGGCTATAGGCAATTGCCATCGGGGAAGTCCAGCAGTGGCTGGGGTGTGGGAGGGTGGCAGGGCAGTGTGTAGGAGAAGTCAAGCAGAACCTAGCAAGGATCTTATCACCACCAGGCCTGAAATCAAGAGGTAAGTCTCCACTGTCCACGACAGGCAAGCACAAGACAAGAGCATAGCGACATGAAGATGGGCACTTAGGCACGGGAAGAATCCATCAGGAAGCCAACGACGAGGGTGACTCAATGCTAAGCCATGTGTGTTATGAGTCAAGGACTCCACAGATTTCTCCTGCCTAGAAAGAGTACATGACAAGGGGCTGGGCCTTCGTGTATGTAGAAATTGAGTCATCCTAGCTGTGGGGCCAGGAATCCAAGTAAGATTAGAACTAAGAGACGTAGGGCTATTTCAGAGCTGTGGTTTAAGACCTGTCAGTTCAGAGCATGGCAATGGGGGGAACTGAAACTACTTAAACTTTAAATTTTTCATTATATACTACATCATGTCTGAATCTATCTTAAAACAAGGCCACTTTGACTTGGTTTTCTTTTTGTTGAAATGTAAATGATGTCTTCATGTACAGAATGCCCCTTTTACTCCCAGGCAGCAATGGATGCAAGCTGCTGAAGGGTGTTCCTTCAAAATGTTCTCTATCACATGCAAATTTAGCACTATGATATGCAATCCATATTTTTTTTCTGCTTCTCTTTGGACCATGAGATGGAAATGAAAGTCACTATTCACCATGCAAGAGGTAGGAAAAAGAGTACATTGCTTAAACACTAAATCCAAGAGCTCACAGCAGGGCGAGCCCTAGAAAATGATACAGAGGCAGTTCTGTTTATTTCCAGTGACTTTTATTCCCTCTTTCTGACTCATCTCCCCACCCAGACCTAAACCCTCTGGCAAACCCTCTGGATTGGGATTTTGGTCCCAATCCCATAAAAATGGACCTGTGCTATAGCCCATCACCTTAAAGCCCTGATGGCAAATTAAGTCCTGCTAATGTTTGGATTGTATTAATTATAACTGGGAGAGGGAGGATTATTGTATCCTAGGTTTAGCTATTCTGAGGGCTAGAATCTTGACTGCAATTGACAGTTTACCCTAAAATCACTCCTGCAAAATACATGCCAGAGTTTTTAAAATAAAGATAGGAAATTAAGAATGTCCATATCAATGCTAGGAGATGCATTAGAGTGTATTGAACAGTGGAGTGGCTGCTCTGGTGCCTTCCAGACCCACCCTTCAGGATTAAGACATTCATTTCCCACTCACTGAGAGTACTGATGGCCTGGCAACTTTGAGCTGAGGCCTCTGCAGGACTCACATGACCCTGAGAGTGGTGCCCCCTTGTCTTACCCTAGTCCTGGTCCTGATGTGAATAGTCATATGTTTATTACAGAAATGTAATTTGTCATTAAAAACCTTCCCACAAAGAAAACTCCATTCCTAGATGGCTTCACTGGTGAATTCTACCAAGCATTTAAGGAAGCAACAGTGTCACATGTACCCAAACTCCTATAGAAAACTGAAGAGTATTTCCTACCTCATTCTGAGAGGCCAACATTATTCTGATACCAAAATAGGACAATGCTATTTTAAGAAACAAATCAAAGACCAATATCCCTCGTGAGCATAGATGCAAAATTCTAAGCAAAATCTAAACAAAAGCAAATAGAATGCAACAATATAAAAAAAGGTTCATGCATCATTATCAAATGGGGTTTATCTAAGGAATGAAAGATTGATTTAATATTTCAAAATCAATCAATGTAATTTGCTATACTAACTGAATATTTTTAAAACATATGATCATCTCAAGAGAAGAAGAAAAGGAATTTGATAAAATGTAGCATCTATGCTTATGTAGAAAATGCTATGGGATCTACATGAAGGCTACTACAATGAATAAGTGAATTTAGCAAAGTTGAAGGATACTAGATTAATATATACAAACAATTAAATATATATGTACCAGCAATAAACAATTAGAAATGGAAATTTTAAAAAATACCATTTACAATAGCATCAAAAATATTAAATACTCATGAATAAAGCTGACAAATACACACAGGATCTGTATGTTAAAAAATAAAAAAAAATTGATGAAAGAAATCAAGACCTAAATAAATGGGGGAAATATATTGTGTTTACAGATCAGAAAACTCAAGAATGCCAAGATGTCGATTCTCCCAAATTTGATTGATAGATTCAATACTATCCCAATCAAAATTCTAGCATGCTTCTTTTTTTAGATACGAACAAGTTGAGTCTAAAATTCATATGGAAATACATAAAACTCAGAATAGCCCAAAATAACTTCAAAAAAGAACAATATTGGAGGATTTCCACTATCTGATTTCAAGATTTATAAAGCTACCCAAACATTTTGGTATAAACATAAAGATAGACAAATAAATCAATGGAAGTTTAGAAATAGACCCACATACATATGGACAATTGATTTTGACAATCTGCAAAAGCAATTCAGGGTGAAAAGGATAGCTTTTAAAAATAAATGATGCTAGAAAATGGAGGGGGCCACACAGTGTGGCTTCTATGATCTGGGAGTGGCCCCTAGCTGACAGCCAACAAGGAAATGGGGTCCTCAAATCTACAACCACAAGGTACTGAACTCTGTACCTACAACAAAAATGAGCTTGGAAGAAAATTTTTCCCCAGAGCCTCCAGACAAGAACTCAGCCTAACCATCACCTTTTTTTTTTTTTTGAGACAGAGTCTCACTCTGTTGCCCAGGCTAGAGTGCCATGGCATCAGGCTGGCTCACAGCAACCTCAAACTCCTGGGCTCAAGTGATCCTTCTGCTTCAGCCTCCCGAGTAGCTGGGACTACAGGCATGCTCCACCATGCCTGGCTAATTTTTTTCTATATATTTTTAGTTGTCTGATTAATTTCTTTCTAATTTTAGTAGAGATGGGGTCTCACACTTGCTCAGGCTGGTCTCGAACTCCTGACCTTGAGCGATCCGCCCCCCTCGGTCTCCCAGAGTGCTAGGATTACAGGTGTGAGCCACCACGCCCGGCCCTAACCATCACCTTGACTTTAGCACTGTGAGACCCTAAGCATAGAACCAAGATAATCCTGAATGACAGAACTCTGAACAAATAAATGGGTGTTGTTTAAAGCTGGTAAGTTCATGGTAATTTGTTTCAACAATAGAAAATCAATATATTTTATTTTAAAAACTTGTATATAGAATAATATATATATAAAGAATTGTGAAAACTCAATAATAAAAAACCCAATTAAAAATGGACAAAAGATTTGAACAAACACCTCACCAAAGTAGACATAGCTGGTTGATAAGCACATGAAAAAATACTCAACATTGCAAGTCATTAGGGAGATAAAAATTAAAACCATAATGACATACCACTACCCACTACTCACATACTAGAATGTCTAAATTTTTAAATATAACAATACCAACTTTTGGCAAGGATATAGAGCAACTGGAACTCTCATACACTGCTGTTGAGAATGTGAAATGGTACAACCACTTTAGAAATCAGTTTGGCAGTTTTTAAAAAATGTTATTTACATAAGATAAATGAAAACATCTTGATATAGAAACTTGTACACAAATGTTCACAGAAGCTTTATTTATTATTTGTAGTGGTCCAAAACTTAAAACTACCCAAATGTCCATCAACACATGGATAAATAAACAAATTGTGGTATATCCATACGATGGAATACTACTCAGCAATAAAAAGGAATGATCTGTTGATACACTCAACAACATGGATGAATCTCAAAATAATCATACTGAAAGAAATCAGACAAAAACAATATATACTTTATGCTTTTGTTTATATAAAACTTTAGAAAATGCAAAATAATCTGCAGTGACAGAAAGCAGATTTGTAGCTGCCTAGGAACAGGGCAGCAGGTAAACAGAAGTAAAAGAGTTTATAAAGAGGCACAAGGAAACTTTTAGGGGTGATGGATATATTCATTATTTTGATTATGTTAATGGTACAAATATGTTGAAACTTAACAAATTGCATAAATTAACCAGTTCACATTCATATAAGCATAGGCTGCATACTACAGTCAAGAATTATCTCGAGTGATGGACTATACTGAAAACAGATGATGTATAATGAATGGATAAAGGTGTTCCCCTTACCACATGTTTGTACTTTTAGCAACAATTTCAATGCCTTCATTCAAAGGAGTGACTAACATTCAGGGTGCAAAGTGGTATAAGAGCGTACTTGAACTTACTGGTGCCAGAGCCAGACTGCTTGGATTTGAATCCCAGCTCTATCAACTCACTAGCTGTGGGGCCTTGAACATGTTACTTAACTTCTCTGTGTATTAATTCCTTATCCATAAAGGCATATAGTAAATATCAATATAAGCAAGCTATTATTACCTAACATATATTTCTTGAACATCTATCACGTGTCTAATCCTGTGGCAGAGAATGGGAGATTTTTGACAGAAATAGTAATGGGCGTTAGGGGATTCCACAATTTGAACCAGTAGCACAAACAGGGCCAGGGCCCACTTGCTTTCTACTGGCTGCATTGGACTGTAATAAACACCTAGTGGGGCATATAATACACCTCTGTCCTAGATGCAGAACTTAACCGGATGAGTCCTTTGGCCTAGTGCCACTACCTTATGCTGACTTCCCAGCCTCTACACCACCCATTGAATAAAATCTACAACATCTCCATGGCCCTTTTTCTCTTAGAAGAAACATTTATAATCCAATCTCTCAACCCAGACATACAGTACCCACTCACTCATTCGACAGGCATTTATTTAATAATCACTTACTATGTCCAGGGCAAGGTGTGAGGAATGGCAGATACAGTGGTGAAGATACAGCGCTGCCTTCAATCAGTCCACAGGCTTGTCGGGGAAACAGGGGACTCCTCAAAGCATACAAATCATACAGCTCATCTAAGGAAGATCTGCTGGCCCTGCTCCCATGCAGCATGTGTGTCTGCAAAACAAAATATTCTCTGATTGCCAGATAAAGTAGATAAAGAGAATTGGGGGCTACGAGCAGGCGAAACAAAGAGAAGGATAGAAGGGTGATTTTTGATTCCTTTTCATACAAAACTTTTTGAATCGCTAAAAAACCCTGAACGTGGCACAATCCTTTTCCAAAAAGAGTGGGTACAACTAGTGCCACTATCTTTTCTTGAATAGTTCCTTGCCTGCCTCCTGCACCCTCCCCCAACTCCACCTGGTAACAGCTGTTCCTCACTTGCATGGAGTACTCCTTATCTAGCAATTGTCACAGTGTGCACTAGCCTCTGCTGCCAGTCTGTAATTAGACACTCTGTAAAGATTCTTGGGAGCCAACACAAGCGATACCAGCCCAGAGTCAACACTCCTGAGGGAGTGGAAACACACTGTTGTCCAAAAGCAACAAGAGAGGAAGCCAAGCCCAAACCCAATCTCTCCCCAGCATATTTGGGAGCTCCCATCCTCTCCCGCTCCCCCGCCACTGTATTCACTCAGCGACAAATCTCTTTGGGGAAGGGCCCTTCCCTACCAGAGCCTTTCACAGGGCCAGCTCCTAGGTAGTCCTACTATGCTGAACGAACACGAACACACACACACACACACACACACACACACACACACACACCATTGTCGTGGACAGGGAGAGAGTAACCCAGAGCTCCACAGCTGCTGGCGCCAGAGTTGGGAAGAGGACTCTGCCCTTTAAGCTCCAACTAGCTGCAAACTCTGCAAAGCCGCAGCTCAGCCAGTCTAGCAAATAAGAAGACCTGAGTGTGGGACCTGGAGTGCGAGTATAATTTAGCTAAGTTGAGAGCAGCAAGAAGGGTATTCCAGTCACATCATCAGGGCCAAAAAACAATGCGAAGATCCTCGGGAGGAAAGGCACAAAACATATTTGGGAGACAGTGAGAAGCTGAGTTGGGCTGCAGCATTGGATGCATGAAAAGTTAGGATGGGAACAAAGGCGTGGAGAGGCAGCATGGTGCAGGGCTTAAGAGCTGGGGCGTTGGCCCCAAACTGCCTCTGTGTGAATCTTAGCCGCTCCACTTTCTAGCTATGTAATCCTGGCCACATTATAAAATTTCTGTGCCTCGGTCTCCTCATCCCATTTGGAGGATTCAATGAGTTGGTATATATAACTTGGAGCGGTGGCTGGCACACAGGAAGTACTTACCAGATGTCTGCTGTTACCATTGTTGTGGGGACAGATTGTGAAGGGCTTTGAATGCCAGTCTTAGCGAACAATGTGGGGTCAGGCTGTCTCATCCTCAGTCTCTGCTCCTTCCTTCCCTATGACTGGAGCTGCTTTCTGAGGGCCACCCACTCCCAGCTGCAGGCTCAGGTCTGCCTCAGGCCCTGGGATTCACCCTGACCACAGGTCAGAGGATATCGGCCATACCCTCGCTGCCCTGCGGGACTCTGCCTGAGGTCACCCTTGCTGCTGGGTCAGCCCTCACCTCACGTCCCAGTTCTGCAAACCAGGCAGTGCTCTTTCTCCTGTGACCCAGTTGCCCTTACGGTCCTTCCTCAGTTCTTGCTACTGCTCTTTCCCCTTTGCCTAAATCCACTACGGGTAACCTTCACAGTTCTCCCATCCCTCCAGGACTAGAGCACTGCCTTGCTCTTGCCAGTCCTCTCCTTCCCAGGGATTGTCATCCTGGCCCCAAGTCCCAGTCCAGCATGAGTCCCTATGTTCTCAGCATGGGTCCTGATACATTCTGATAGATTTCCTTGATGCTGACCAACTGCCAGCCTGCCTATACCTCTAGAGTCTGTGCCTCGATTCCTGTCATCATGCTCCACCCACCTGTCAGGACATCTGTACTACTTTACATTGAAGCCCCTGACACAGAGGACATGCCAGGATTACCACCTGCCAAGCCCTGTTGTGCTGTGTTCTGCCTGCTGGATCATAATTACTTCCATCACTTGCACTGTGTGCTCCCCAAGGTTTGCTCCTGCCCTTGATGAGAGAGGAGGCTGGAACAGATCATGCAGAGCCTCCATTGCCATACTGAGGAACTTGAACTTGATTCTAGACACCAGTTGTCTCTAGCACTTTTGGAAGCTCATTCTCTTGACAGCAAGAAAGTTGAGCATGCTCCTCTAAACTATGTACACATCCATTAATTTATACATTATATACAGGTATTAATACTACTGTAATAATACATTATGCACATGATAGCACACACAAATATACAAATTAAGCAATGAATAAAACCAAATATAAATGGAAGCTCTAATACTTTTTTCTCAGAGGTTGCACATCTTACAAACATCCATGTGGAGGCTGGAAGGTGGAATATGGCTTGGAGAAGGCAAACGTGGAGACCAGTTGACAAGACTGTTACAGTGATTCAGGTAAGAGATGATGATGGCTTGAACTCAGGGCTGTAATAGAAGGGATGCGATAGAGACATGGAATGAAATATGAACAAACTCCTTGAGCAGTTCACAATCTGGTGGGGGAGACAAACAAGTAAGGTAGCATTAACTACGATAAATGCTCTGATCAGCTCCACCCTTAGTTTCGGACAAGAGGGGACCCTAGCCCAGGGCCTATACTTTAGAACATTATGAATATCACTAACTCACACATATACATGCACATGCTGACAAATTACATTTATTAAAGAACACACACACACACACACGCAAAGAACACATAGATGCCTTTGCCACTCCAGATGCAGGATTCAGAACTGCAGCTCAATCCATAACCCTAAATATCCACTCTCACGGCTAATGCTGTTTGGGCAATGATTTCTGTATCTCTTGCCCTATGTTCTCAAAATAAAAGGCGACTGGGTCTGAATGAGGTTTGGAGGTTGTCCTTCTGCCCACTTTGAAGATTGACAGTGTGCTAGCATATCAGTAGGATTTGGGCAGGAGAAACACGTTGGAAAGAGAAAAGGCAAATTAATTGTCAAATTAATTGTCCACATGAACGTAATATATCTTGCATAAGGAAGTATTGTTGCCAAGCAATGCCAATCATCCACTTCCTCATTTCCCTTGTGTTCCAGTTCATGTTTCCAGCAATATTTATGAATTAGCACAGTGTTTGCAACAATTGCACATGTGCAACTGAGGAATATTCTGCAAGATTAAACAACATTTATTACTCTTAACATACAGGCGTAGGTCTAGATGTAACATGTATAAGGCATGATATCAATTCTTCATATCAACAATTAGAAGGACACTAAACATTAGAATTGATAACAGCTTTATTTTTATAAAGATATTTAGTAATATTTAAGTTTTAAAAAAATCAAATTAAAATCTTTAGTAGTATTTAAATAACTTTATTTAATATTTAGTACTAGTGGCTGGGCGCAGTGGCTCACGCCCGTAATCCTAGCACTCTGGGAGGCCGAGGCGGGAGGATCGCTTCAGGTCAGGAGTTTGAGACCAGCCTGAGCAAGAGCGAGACCCCTGTCTCTACTAAAAATAGAAAAAATTAGCTGAGTGTGATGGCGTACCTGTGGTCCCAGCTACTTGGGAGGCTGAGGCAGGAGGATCATTTGAGTCCAGGAGCTTGAGGTTGCTGTGAGCTAGGCTAACGCCACGGCACTCTAGCCTGGGCAAAAGAGCGAGATTCTGTCTTGAAAAAAAAAAAAATTTAGTACTAGTTAATTTTGACTTTGACTTTCATTTTAATAAATATTCTTGAATATTTTTGAAGAAAAGTTATTTTTAAAACATGAAAAACAATTTTAACCTTTTAACTTCTACATGCTTTATTTTACATTTTGATGAACATATATTCAAATTTTACACTTTGAATTCAATTACATATTATTCTTTAAATAATTACTATTGACAGAAAAAGTTATATAATCTTGATAAATGCAATATAACCAATGATTTTACTGACATAAAGAAAAATAAATTTTATGGAATAAATATATAATATTAATTACACGTCTTTATATTTTATTAATATTATTCATCCTAACATCAGCCTACCACAGAATATCCAGATATGTTGAAAAAGAATTAAATTCAGTTATCTAGAGATTTTTCTGACTTTGAGGGAAAGCATTTTACACATATTTTTAAAAAGTCTGTCATTATGAAGGCAGGCCAGAAAAATTTGTGTTACTAACGATTACATATTTAGACACATGGCATCTTGGCCTTCATTTGTACTCTTGTCCTGATCTCAGTACTGTGCTGGCATGAGAGGGGCTGTGGTAGGAATATGCCCTATCTTGCCTAAAGTCCCATTTTAAAAGGAATTGAGGACTCAAGATGGTAATTTAACTTTCCCAAGAGCACCCAGCTAGTAGGTGGCAGAGGTAGGGCTTCAATGCCAGAATATTCTTGCATGAGTATATTAAGAGAACAGCCTGCGCTGTGCTACCTCCCAAAGATGAGGCGTGGACCAAGACTCTAAGCATTATTGTGATAGTACATTACTATGTACTATGTGATAGTACATTATTGTGATAGTACAAATGAGAAGCGATGGGGGCTTGAACTAAGGTGACAGCTGAGGAACTGTAAAGGTCAGAGTAGACTTTTAAGAATCACGACATCTCATTCAGGTCCTAGCCCCTCTGATCTACCACTTTTGGCTACCATCGATGGGGCGAAGTCTGCCCCAGTACATTAGACTTTGACTCATGGAGGTCTGGTTCCAGGTTCTAGCTCTGCCTCACTGAGCAGCTGTTTAACTTCGGCAAGTCACCACCTGCTCTGTACCTAAAAATATTAGATGATCTTTGTTTCCTTCCAGCCCTGGGTCTCTATGATTTGATGTGTAAGACAAAGGAGAACCATCCAAAGTTGTTTAATTTTGGTTGAACAAGGTATGATATGATGAAAGGTGTATTTGAATGTAGCAAAATTTAGTAGTACGCAAGACAAAGAGTAGGAGGAAATCAGAGACAGACAGAACCTTCGGGAAGCTATTACAATAGTCCAAGGAAGAGGCAATAAGTGGTAATGAGGAACTGAGTCATTCTCTCTTACATTTTTGATTTCTATTTCTTCTGGGTCTTCTCCACCATCACATAAACATGCTCAAGTATCTGCCATTTTAAAAAAAAGAAAAACCTTCCCTTGATCCCTCTAACTACCAGACCATGTCTCCATTCCCCTTAACTGAAATCTTGAAAGAATCATTTATGATCATTGTTTCAACTTCCTCACTTTACCATTCTCTCTTCAACCCACTCCATTTGGGCTTCCATCTCTGTATTCCACTGAATCTGCTCTTGCTAATGTCATCAGTGATCTCCATCCTGCCAAATCCAATAGACCTTTTTTTCCTTGATCCATGCTGTGATTATTTATTTCTGAATTAAAAAAAATCACCCCAAATGCGATGGCTGAAAATAACAATCACTTATTATCTTTCCCAATTTCTGAAGGTCAGGTGATTGGAAATAACTCAGGCAGCTCTCACGTCCCACACAGCTGCAGTCAGATGATGTGCAGGCTGGCATCATCGGAAGGTGTATTCATTCATATGTCTGGTGCCTGCTCTAGCGAGGCTCAAACAGCTGGGGACTGGGGCATCTGGGCTTCTTAGACATTTTTCCTTATCTCTACGTGGTCTCTTCACATCGTTTCTCCTGCATGGCGGTGTCAGGGTCACCAGACTTCTCATACAGTGGCTCAGTGCTCCAAAGGCTTACGTCCCAAGAAAGAGAAAGAAAGCCAAACAGAATCTGAATTACATTTTATGAACTAGCTTCAGAAGTCACATAATGTCACTTCTATAAAGCCCTATTGGTCAGGGTAATCACAGAAGTCCATTCAGGTTCAAAGGGAAGGGATACATTGTAACCAAAGCATATGGGATAGGAATTATTGTTATGGTCATCTTTGGAAAATACGATCCCTCTTTCTTGAAATATTCTTTTCTCTTGGTATCCAGAACACTGTCTTAGTTTTCCTCCTACCTCAGTGACAGCTCTTTCACTTGCTACTCTCCTTTGCTCAACCTCTAAATGAAGGTACTACCCAGGGCTTGGTCCCCGTCAACTCTCTCCATTTCTCTATCTTTATTTGCTAACCCTTGGTGACCTTATCCAACCATATGGCTTTAAATGACAATTCCCAAATTTATATCCCCAGGCCTAACTTCTCTACTGAGTTCCAAATTCATATGCCCAGTTGCCTAACTGACATTTTCTCAGAGATCCTTTATACATCCAAATTTTAACATGTCCCAAACTGTAGTTTTGGTTCCCTCACCCACTCCTAACCAAACTCCCACTACGGAGGTGGGTGATTTTCCTACCTAGGCAAATGTACCACAGGTAAGCCAGTTAGTTGCATGGGTTCATCATTGACTCTCCTCTTTCTCTCATAGCTTGTATATAATTCATCTGAAAGAACTGTCAAATGCGTTTCATAACATATCCTACATCCTCCCATCTCCATCTCCAACTACCATCCCCTTAGTCCCAGTCACCATTATCTCTTGCCTGGACTTTTCTAATAGCTTATAAATTAGGGTTCCTGTCTCTGGTCTTGTCCTCTTACAATTCGTTCCTCACAAAGTAAACAGAGTGATCTTTTTAAAAATAAACGGGCATAGTAACCTAAACATTTGTACCCCCATAATATGCTGAAATAAAAATAAATAAATAAAAATAAACATGCACCATATCATGTAACACCTCTGCTTAAAACCGACCGATGGCTTCCCAGTGCTCTCAGAATAAAATCCAAATTCTTTCCAGAGCCTATAGAGTTCTAGCTTATCTGGCCCCTGTCCACCTCTTGTTCAATAATCTGTATCTACACTGGTATTCCAGTTGTTCCTCAAACACATAGAGCTTGTTCCTGCCTCAGGGCCTTTGCACTTGCTCTTCCATATAAATCAAATGTTCTTCCCTTAAGTCTTTGATTGGCTGGCTCTCTCTTGTCATCCAAGTCTCTGCTCAAATGTCATCTCTTTGGTGCTGCCATCTGCTATAGTTTTGATATATGATCTTCCAAACCTCATGCTGCAGATGCTGGTACCATGCTTCTCATACAGCCTGCAGGACCATGAGCCAAATAAACCTCTTTGCTTGATAAATTACCCAGCCTCAGGTATTCCTTTATAGCAACATAAACAGACTAAGACAGCTTCTCTTACTATCCAGGCTAAATTAGTATAAGTAATGCACTGTATGTCACTCTATCATATACTCCTGTTTCCTTCATAACACTTAGCATGATCTGAAATGATCTTCTGTTAAGTTTTATTATCTTCTTCCCCCTCCAGAATGTGAAGTCCACTAGAGGAGGGATTTTTGTCTGTTTACTTCATTGACGTGCAAATATGTGAGGCACTCCACACATATTTGTTGAATGAATGAACAAACCATATTGGGGTGGTGGTGGTGGTGATGAAAAATGGCAGATTTCAGAGACATTTTAAAGAGTCAGACTACAGATTTATACTATCTACATTTGGTGAACATTAAGGTCCTAGTCTAATTGTAAGGCCCAAATCCTCTAAGAGCCTAAGGCAAGGCAAGAAAATCTAAGTTGTCAGCATCCTGGGTGGCCCCTGACCCATATGCACCGCTTTCTCTCTGCCTCCCCTCTGGGATCTGGCTGGTTCCCTATCCTCTTTCTCCCATCCCCTTGCTTTATTCTTCACTGCTTGTGCCTTAGTGATGCCTGTAGCTTCCCACTGAAACATCTTTCTTAGCTCTTCTTAAATTCCTTGGAATTAAAGAGGTTACCAGAACCTTTCTACTGTCCATTCCCTGCCTACTACTTTCTTCTCTTACATCTTAGTAATGAACCCCCTTTCTTTTTTTTTTTTTTTTTTTGACAAAGAGTATCACTATGTTGCCCAGGCTAGAGTGCCGTGGCGTCATCTTAGCTCACAGCAACCTCAAACTCCTGGGCTCAAGCGATCCTCCTGCCTCAGCCTCCCGAGTAGCTGGGACTACAAGCATGCGCCTCCATGCCCGGCTAGTTTTTTCTATATGTTTTTAGTTGTCCAATTAATTTCTTTCTATTTTTGGTAGAGACAGGGTCTCGCTCTTGCTCAGGCTGGTTTCGAACTCCTGAACTCAAACAATCCGCCCGCCTCGGCCTCCCAGAGAGCTAGGATTACAGGCGTGAGCCACTGCGCCCAGCCTATGAACCCCCTTTCTTAAACAGAGCACATCACTCAGGGGTTTGACCGAGATGATTACTATTATTAATTTAAAGATTCAAGACACTCTGAATGAATGTCAGAAAAGCATTGCTCTCTCTCAAGTGCTCTCAGAAAAGCATTTAAGGAAGGCTACTCAAAAACTCTTTTTTTTCAAAATTTCAAATGGGTTACTGGGCCCACTCAATAAATTCTATCAAAAGTTTTAAAATCAAACCCAAACTAAAAGGCTCTGGTGTAAATTAACTAGCCCACGCTTGACTCCCTGCTGAGTTGGCACCAAATCATCCCAATTAGCTAAGTCATCATGAAGAAAGAAAGAAACATTGAAACATGTACTTTAACAAAGCGTCTATTTCCATGGACATATACATAAGCAGTTTCAGGTCTTGCTTGCTTAAGGAAGACCCCAGAACAAGCAACTCTCTCAACTGGATGCTAGCCTTGGTTCAGACTCAGCCTCGAGGACAGATGCTGTATTCTGATTTTGAACTCATGAATGTTTGATTCGCGGTTATTGACAGTTTAGGGCAACTGCTCAGCACCTTTTCCGCTTCATCTGTTCAGAAATCTCGGGAAGTTCGGTTGTGCTTCTGAATACATTCTGTTTCATGCTGACTTCAAAAAACCACCTCTAGCCTTGTCTCTATATTTCTGTATCTAGTCCCGGTTGCTGAGAGCTATGTCACTCCCCCATCTGCTCTGCTCTCGTGGCAGCAGTCACAGCATTCCACGCCCAGTGTGACACTGCAAATGAGACTCTGTTCAGCAAGACAGATCGTACCCATGGCTCTGCTCCATCCTTTCCCTTCCTCATCCCGCCTAACTCCGCTTTGTTTACCAGGTGAGTTACCAGGGGTGGTTTGCTACTTACTTTAGCCACTCAAGGAAGCTTGTGGTTCTCTCCCAGAGACTGCAGGACAGCGCGTGGATGACTCTGACTCTGAACGCTGAGGAAGAGCCCTGCTGTGTCTCTCACCCCCGCCATCCCTGGCAACCAGTGAGCTGCTCTCCCAGCTTCCAGAAAGAGTAGGAGATTAGAAGCTCAGCCTCAGGGTCGGTCAGCTCTGATTTGAAATGGACTCAGTGAGTACAATACTCTGACACACCATGTCACCTAGGAAAGTAGGGGTGGGGAAGACACAGGGAAGGGCTCCTCTGCATTCAGTGCAGAAAACCTGGCAGTCAGAGGCTCTCTGCAGTCTTACATCTACGACTGGACACTGTGGATAAAACAGTGTCCAAGAGCAGAAAAGGCAGGGAAAGGTGCAGTATTAGGGAAAATGCCTTAGGTTTTTCCTGGGCAGTATCCACACAAAAGGCTTAGAAGCCTTCTAAGATCTTTGTCGTGCATATCACCCAGGTCCCTCACTACAAACTTCACTCTTCAAAAGAGGCTGATCTTTTAACTGTCTCATCCCCTCTACCATACTCTCCTTAAACCAGAGGGGCAGAGGAGGGATCAGACTTCTCCCAATCTTCTCTACTCTTCAAGTGACAGGAGCAGACCTCAGCTGTTGCCCCGCTCTGCAGAAAGAAATTGAAATTGGGTGAGAAGGCTTGGTCCACTTGGAACCCACAATATGATAAGGAGACTTTAGAAAAACCATCAAATAAGAATGCTGGTTGTTTGTCCTGCTAAAGATTGCAGTAACTGGGAAATGGGCTCCCCGGCACCCATAAAGATTGTGCAGCTTTGCCCAAGACATCCTGACCCAGTCTAAGTCTAAGTCTTCCTTCAAAATTCCTTTTTTTTTTTTTTTTTTTGAGACAGAATCTCACTCTGTTGCCCAGGCTAGAGTGCCATGGCATCAGCCTAGCTCACAGCAACCTCGAACTCCTGGGCTCAAGCAATCCTCCTGCCTCAGTCTCCCAGGTAGCTGGGACTACAGGCATGTACCACTATGCCTGGGTAATTTTTTTCTCTATATATTTTAGTTGTCCAGCCAATTTTCTTTCCATTTTTAGTAGAGACCGGGTCTCACTCTTGCTCAGGCTGGTCTCGAACTCCTGACCTCAAGTGATCCTCCCACATCGGCTTCCCAGAGTGCTAGGATTACAGGAGTGAGCCACCACGCCTAGCCGAAAACTCCCTTCTTAAGTTAAAGCCAACAGCACTTACTTAGAAAACTCTAGGCTGAGTGGGGTGGCTCACACCTGTAATGCTAGCACTTTGGAAGGCCGAGGCAGGAAGATCACTTGAGGCCAGGAGTTTCAGACAAACCTGGGCAATAATGAAGCCCCTGTTTTCCAAAAAAATAAAAAATAAAAAAAATCAGCCAGTCATGGTGGCCCATGCCTATAGTCCCAGCTACTGAGGAGGTTGAGGCAGGAGGATCGCTTGAGCCCAGGAGTTTAAGGTTGCAGTGAACTATGATGAAACCACTGCATTCTAGCCCAGACAACAGAGTGACACTGTCTCAAAAAAAAAAAAAAAAAAAAAAAAAACCCAGAAAAGAAAAGAAAACTCTAAAAAGGAAGTCTAACTGTGACTTTCTCTCAATCTAGGCTTCTCACACCCTCGTTAGCCTTCGTGTGGGCCCTCCATTGATCCAGCTGCCAGGCACAATCCATTCAACCCAGTTCCTTGTTCCACCCTCTCCTATTCATTAGCATGTGTTTTTGTGGCATTTTGTTCTAGATTCCAATAGGAACATTTGCACAATAAAACTCTTATATCTCTCCTACTTGTGAAAAATACTAAATATACCACGTCAGCATTTAGCAGAGACACTGGTGGAGAATTAGAGCAGCCAAATACAAACAATTCTCCTTCGGCTGGAGCCACGGAGGCCTGGATTCTAGAGCTCTCTTTAGATAATACTTGGCAAATCTCATTTCTTCTTCAGGCCTCAGTTTCCTCATTGTAAAATTAAGAGGCTTGCCGTACAATGGAAAAGCAAATGGTCTTTTGCTGAGGATTTTTGTTTGTTTTGTTTTCTTGTTTGTCCTTTGATGGCCTAAATTGCTGCACTGAGTATAATGTGCTTTGAGGGCACTGGGAAGGCCACATCTCCCTCTTTCTAGGGAAAAAGGAAAAATGATTCCCTCTGTTTGCTTGCTTTATTGCCAGAATTTCCAGCTGTTTTGGGGTCTCTGAGCAGCTTCTTTTAAAATGCATATCACTCTGGGAGGGGTGGCATGTTAAGCTGCCATTGGCCAAGAAGCTGTAAGTTTTTCGGGGGGAATGACAATCAAAGAGGGAAAAGTTAGCTTCCCACCTTGGGAGGCCACCAAAGTACAAGGCCAGAGGGCTTGTGCAGAGCAGGGGGGCAAAAAATGGTCTGGCCTTGGCATAGAAAAAGGAGAGAGTTTCCTCTGTCACTTTACCACGTTCTCCAACAGTTTTCTACCAGGCAGAAGAGCATGGGGCTTTTCTATTTCTCTTAAAATAATCTTCTCTCCTTCCTCATGTTAACACAGTTATATGCTGATGGAACAATCTGATCAATACTTAACAAGGCAATATTTCATCCAATAGCGATCAGTCCTGCTCAGATAATTAAACATGGGCTGGAATTAGATGAGAACAATGAAGATGTTCTGATAGAGGGACAGCCAGCAAGGCCCGTCACCGTCTCTGAAACCCAAACTTTCTCCAACTTCATCAGTTTATAGGTCTGTAAATTAAACTCAGTGCCTTTACTGTGCAACTATTAATACAAGGTGTCCAGCTCTGTTCTAGGCACTAAAAGGGAAAATCAGGCAGTAAAAGCCTGAGCTCTGCCTTCAAGTAGCTTATGGTAGAGGCGAAATGATCAGCTACATTTGTACTAAACACTGGAGACTTGTTTTAACGCACAAGTTGAGAAAGGATAAGCCACAGGGAGCTAGAACAATGTCCATGCTGAGGTAATCCAAAACCATGGAGTTGTCAAGTCCCAAGATCCGAGCTGCTGGGTAGAAGCAGGGCAGAGGAAGGGATCCTTCTGAGGTGGCAGGATCAGAAGCCTGCGAATGGAATCAGATTCCAGGTGAAGGCAAGTCTGGAATCTGGGAAGATCATAGTTAAAAAGCCAGAGTCAGGAAAGGAGCTTGGTTAAAAGAGAGAGCAGCAGACATGGTGAGAGCAACCGAAGAGTCCAGACAGATAAAACCAAGCAGGCATGCGATGGCCTGGCAGATGGGGCAAAGGCAGAGCAGCAGACAGCAGAATACCACAGGACATCAAAGATCAGCGTCCAAGTGATTGTCAAATGTCATACAAGGAACTAAGGAATACAGGAACAACTGTGGCTGCTTAGCGGTTTTTCCAATTTGCTTGATTTTCTATTTTCCAGTAATCTTCCACATTGGCTGGCCACTAGAACCAGCTTGTCCCAAAGCTCAAGTCCCACCACAGACCAACTGAATCAGCATCTCTAGGGTGGAGCACAGGAAGCAGTGTTTTGAAGTTATCTGGGTGGTTATGATGATTAGGGAGGGTTGAGAACCACAGCTTTAAGCGATTAGCACAGGATAACTTAGAAAGGCTTCTGAGAGAAGATGAATGTTGATCAGAGATGTGCAGCATGAGCAACATTGAGACTACAGATGGAAGGAAGTTGGGTCCTCCGCGCTGAAGATACTGAACGTAACATGCTCATGACAGAGCCTGGTACACAGTAAGCATTCCATGAATGCTAATTATTGTGGCTACTTATTATTATTACTGCTAATCAACATAACCCAAACTGAATTTATCATTGCCAACCCCTCTGAGCTAGTTCCTCCATCTATATTCCCTCAATCAGTTAGTGGTTCCATAATTTTCCCATTCCAAACCTAGAAACCCAAGGGTCATCCTAGTCTCTCCTCTCCTCATCATCCTTCTCCTCTTCCTCCTCTTCTCTTTCTCCTTCCCTCCTTCTTTGGTGCCAGTTTGGTCACCACTGAGATACGGTAACTTTATTTCCCTCCACCACTGAACCTGTGCCTCTTATTGATATTCTAGATGTAGCTTAAAACTATGAGGGTTAGAAAAGATAATTTGGCAAGAGTCTCTGAAAACCTCTTCCAGCCAGATTCGTTGCTCAACTTTACGCCTCTGCAATTCCCAGTCATTTGTGGTGTTGCCTATTCATGTTGTGGGCGCCTGCTTCATTGTCAAAATTATTAGTCTGGTGTCGACAAATTTCAGTTTAAAGTACAGGTCAGTCTGGACTCCTGGCCCTTAAGGCCAAGAAACCTATCTAGTACCTTGTGAATTAGAAAGGGCATAATGCAAAAACTTGCCATCTACATACCTATATATCTATCCTGTTCATGAAGACCTTCCATTGCAAATCCTCCCCGCACAAAACAAAAAAGCCCCACATCATTAATTTTGGTCCTCCTTTTGGAGGTTTCCTGAATGAAGGAGACACTGTCCAGGCCTCAAAAGAACTTCTATTTACCCTAAAGGGATAGCAATGCTTCCTGAGTCAGTAGATAACAGATAGATAAAATAATAACAGCATAACTGAATACGTACTATGTGCCAGATACTATGTTCTATGCTTAAAATGCTTATAACCTCAGAAAAACCCTGTGGGATCGGTATTGTTATGACTCTTATTTTAGAATTGAGAAAACTGAGAGGTTTAAAAAATTAAAGTGACTTCATCAAGGTCACATAGATAGTATGACTAGAACCCAGATCAGCTGATCCTAAAACCCATGCACTTAACTAACATAGAATGTAAAGGTAGTTATTAATAGAAATAGCTACCATTTATTAAGTGCATACTATGTGCTAAGCACAGTGTTCTGAACCCTCTACATGCATGATGTCACTTAATGCTCAGAACAAACAAGAGAGATAAGTACATACCTCTTCTATCCTGTTCTTCAAATAGTCCAGAACCCTTTAAGGTAAGAAAAAAACTAGCATAAACCCCAGCCCTCAGACTCCCCATAAAAAGTAGCACTTGATTGCAAAGTTTTGTTGATGCAACTCATCTCTTTAGGAAAAATTTTGCCTGTTGTATCTGGCCTCAGTCCAACTCCTGGCTATCAGCTACATGCCACAGCCCCCTGCCCCCACTCCCCCCACTGCCCACTCACATTTACCTTCCTGACTAAGGCTCGCCAGGCACTCCCCTACTGAGCCCACCCCCATATCTGACTAAGAACCTCTGTTGGCCTGCACTCATACGCCCTGGACCACAAGGGAGCATTCTCTAGACCCTCCTCCTAGAGGCTATTTAAATTTAAATTAATTAAAACTAATAAAATTTAAAATGTTGTTCCTCAGTAACACATTCTTAATTATCAACAGTCACTGAAATATGGTAATAAGGGCCTGAACTGGAACGGGATAAGTATGAGAGCCATTGAGAAAAGAAGATTCTAGAAGACTCAGATAACTGATTGCTTAATTCTATGGTCCCCAACCCCTAGGCCGTGGCCTGGAACTGGTCAGTGGCCTGTTAGGAAGTGGGCCACGCATCACCACCTGAGCTCCACTGCACCCCCTTTCCCCCTATCCGTGGAAAAATTGTCTTGCATGAAACTTAGGAACCTGGGGGCTGCACAGCAGGAGGTGAGTGGTGGGTGAGCCAATGAAGCTTCATCTGTATTTACAGCTGCTCCCCATTGCTCGCCTCACTGTCTGAGCTCCACCTCCACCCTCCGCCACCTCTGCCACCCCCTTTCTATGGAAAAACCGTCTTCCATGAAACTGGTACCTGGTGCCAGAAAAGTTGGGGACCACTGTCTTAAGTCACATGGGAGAGGAAGGGGTAAGATTATTTAAAAGTTATTTTTTTTTTTTTGAGACAGAGTCTCACTCTGTTGTCCGGGCTAGAGTGCCATGGGGTCAGCCTAGCTCACAGCAACCTCAAACTCCTGGGCTCAAGCGATCCTCCTGCCTCAGCCTCCCGAGTAGCTGGGACTACAGAAATGCGCCACCATGCCCGGCTAATTTTTTCTATATATATTTTTAGCTGTCCAAATAATTTCTTTCTATTTTTAGTAGAGACGGGGTCTCGCTCTTGCTTAGGCTGAGTCTCGAACTCCTGACCTTGGCGATCCACCCTCCTCAGCCTCCCAGAGTGCTAGGATTACAGGCGTTAGCCACCGCACCCGGCCAGATTATTTGAAAGTTTTAAGCCTAAATGACTAAAAGAAAAATGGGGCCTGTGGTAGTCTAATTAATGGCTCCTAAAGATATCCAGTTCCTAATCCCTGGCACCTGTACATTTTATCTTACATAGCAAAGAGATTTTGCAGATATAATTAAGTCGAGGCTCTTGATATGGGGAGATTATTGTGGATTATCAAGGTAGGCACTAAATGTAATGACAAGCATCCTTATAAGAGCAAGCCAGAAATTTGACTACAGAGGACAAAACAACGTAATGCAAGCAGAGATTTGAAGATGCTACATTATTGGCTTGGAAAATGGAGGAAGTGGATATGAGCTAAGGAATGTAAGGAGTTCAGTTCTAGAAGCTGAAAGAGCAAAGAAAGGAATCCCTCCCTCCCCCACTACAGCCTCTGAGCCTCTGGAGTGAGTATGGCTCTCCTGACACCTTGACTTTGGCCCAGTGAAACTGATTTCAAAAACAGATGTCTGGCCTCAGACAGTAAGAGAAAACATTTATGTTGTCGTAAGCCATTGGATTTGTGGTAATTTGTAACAGTAGCCTTAGGAAACTAATAGTGCCATTAATAGATCCAAGGCATTCCAGGTGAGGATGCGGATTTGGTAGGAATGACGCTAAGTTTCGATTTAGATATATTAGGGTTGAACTAAAGTTTTAGAAGGTAAAAACTGAAATTTGAAGTAAATGCTCAGGGTCACAGATTTTGCACCTCATAGCACTAACGAAGTAATGATATGATATGAGAGAGGACAGAATCAGAGACAGAGAGACAGACAGAGAGGAGGAGGGGAAGAGGGAGAGGAGGAGGCGGCAACCATAATGATGATAATGACAACAAAGATGATGACAATGATGACCAAGGACAAAGGGCAGAGAAAGGGAGAATTTGTCACTTGTTTCCCTGACTGCTCGAGCTGGGACACTAGTCTTTTCCTGTATTTAGACTGAGATTTATACCATCAGCTCTCCTGGATCCCAGACCTTCAGACTCAGACTCAGACTGAACTAGAGAACCAACTTCCCTGGATCTCCAACTCACAGACAGCAGATCATGGAGCCAATTCCTTATTTATATGTGCGTGTATGTACATGTGTGTGTTATTAGTTCTGTTTCACTGGAGAACCCTGGCTAATACACAGGGGTAGAAAAGAGTGGAGGAATCTCACTAAATAGCATGCTCAAAAAAGGCCTCTCTGAGTTGGTGAGTGACATGAAGTGAAGAAGTTAGATTAAAGAGTGAAAGAGTGACCGTGTTGTAAGGAAATAAAAGAAGATATTCGGATTGATATTTTTAGAAGTTGGCAATGAAAAGAAGCAAAGATATAAGATAGGAGCTCTGAATGACTGAGGGATTTTTATTTCACCGTAGAGATCTCATGTGTAGAAGGTAATGAAGAGAGAAAGGCTGATGATATTAGAGAATGAGCACAAATTGATGGAGTGTAGCCCCACCTTAGGAAGGAAAAGGAAAATTAAAAACTCAGGTGGAGAAACTAGACTCACAAAGAAGAGGAACGCTTCTTTGGCTGAGACAGGAGGGGAAAATGAGAGAAAACTGAAGACACAGAGAAATTCTGAGCAGGTAAAGCGGGTATAAAAATATATGAAAATCAGTGACTATCTGGTGTTCCATGATAAACAGCCTTCATCTTCTCATGAGGCACAAGGCAAGATTATCTGCTGAAAGTGTAGGGAAGTAGGATTGAGAGTTTGCACACAGAAAATGTCTGGAACATCCATTGCAGTGAATATGATGGGCTGTCGACAAGGATGAAGAGAACAGTCACTGATGGAGCATCAACGGTAGAGGGTAGTTAGGGGGTGTTCATGCCTTTCTTCCACAATTAGCAGCATAGAGATGTTGAGAAAGCAGACTCAAGGTCAGGACTAGCCTATTGGGCATGAGGCAGAGTCAAAGTGTATAGGGTTCAAGGATATTGGGGCAATCATTACAGTGACATGGTTGGCCTTGGGGTCTCTGGCAGGCAGGAAGGTAAGGACAGCCAGGAAGGACATTGCAAACTAGGAAGGGTTGTATAACTAGAGTTGTTATGTGGGGGAAAAGCAGGTTCAGTGTGATTGAGAGCAGGAGAGTTAAAAGACCGAGGTTAGATACAAAGAGGGATAACTCTGAGTTTGAGATCACAGAGATAAAATTATTCAAAGTTCAGAAATGTTCAACATGTGGTTGTAATTGGCCGAAGTGGAGTAGGGAGGAATGTGTAGCTGATGAGGGCCAGGGTGTTGTACTGGCCATCTACCCAGATGACAGGGGATAAGATGGATGGAAGACCTGTGGGGCAGGTACAGAAGTCAAGGGACATATGAAAAAAGTCCTAGAGATGAGTAGATAGAAAAACAGAAAAGATTTTCATACAGCTTCTATTCCTACCATTCCCAAATATCACCATATCACTTAGCCTTGTAAGCCCAAGAAGTAAAGATTACTTTTCATATTGTAGATGAGAAAACTGAAGTCCAGAAAATTTACGTAACATGCCCTAGTTCACAGAGCAAAATCTGTGTCTGAAACTAGAATCTGGCACTAAAATATGGAGCTTCGTCTGCTTTCTAAGTCATTAGATTTCATTGCCTTCCATCTTAATTTTTGCCTATGAAGACCCCGGTCCCTAAGTTCTACCTATCCATTTCTGCCTCTGCTTTGTGGAGAGGAAGTAAACATGGGTGATTAGGCATCAGCATGGGTGGATCAACTATTTTCTTCTTGTTTTCAAAGATGTGATTAGAGAACAAATCCTAGAAAGACAATGAAGGAGAGAGGCAACTTCATACTTATTCCTGCATTAAGCTTAATTTTTTAAAATTTTTATTTTTTTAGTTTTTGACAGTCTCACTCTGTTGCCAGGGCTAGAGTGCCGTGGCGTCAGCCTAGCTCACAGCAACCTCAAACTCCTGGGCTCAAGCAATCCTACTGCCTCAGCCTCCCGAGTAGCTAGGACTACAGGTGTGTGGCACCACGCCTGGCTAATTTTTTTGTTTTTAGTTGCCTGGCTAATTTTTTTAGAGACAGGGTCTCACCCTTAGACTGGTCTTGGACTCCTGACCTCAACTGATCCTCCCACCTCGGCCTCCCAGAGTGCTAGGATTACAGGCGTGAGCCACCACACCCAGCCATTATTCCTGCATTAAGCTTAAATGTCATGAGAAAGGGCAAGTTTACTGGGATTTATTAGGCTTCTTTAAAGCATTAAAAACACACTGATACATCCATACATTTCACATTTTATCTGGTGCTTTGTATAAATACAGGTGTCACCAACATAAAAGACAGATAGTATTTAATTGAAAGCAGAGGGAAGAAACTGACAGCACTTTTGTAAGTGATAATAAGATCTGTGAAAGGAACATCCTTTACAAATTGAAGAATTTGTTAAAGAATAACACAAGTACGGCCTCAGAACACATCGCTCTTGTCTGGGAAGAAGAGTTGCTAAATTTCGACCTTATTTTATCTGTGTTAGTTTTCTTGAGGGACACCAAAACCAACTATGGAATGGCCCATCCTCCCCTCAAGAAGGCAGTCATTTCTAAAACACAAATTCGGGAAGGCTTTTAAATCTCTCAGTTACTTTCTAATCTGTTTTAAAGTTGGCTCAAGAAGTTTAAAAGAGCTACTTAGTTCAATCAGGTTTATTGGTTGATGTGATAATATGAAATTAAAGATGATTAAATACTTTTTCAATTAATGACTTCAATGATGATGATAGCTAACAGGTATTGGGTATGTACTATGTGTCAGGAACTAGCCTAAGCATTTTACTTAAATATATTTAACTGCCTACTTGATATCACTACTTATATGTTTCATGGGCATCTAACCTTATCGCGTCCAAAATAAGACTATTAAAGACAGAAATGATTTCAAGAAGCTTGCATTCTAATAGGGGGAGACAAAAAAATAAATAATGAAACAAAAATACAATGTCAGATAGTGATGGCCAGTACAAAGAAAATTAATTATGGTGATGTGATCACAATTAGGTAGGAGACGGCAGGTGTAGCTACCGTAGATGAAATGATTAGAGAAGACCTATGAGAAGAGGTGACTTTCAACATGAGAGCTGAATAATTAGAATGAGCCAGCCATGAGGAAACCTGGGATAAAGCATTCCAGGCAACAAAAGCACAAAGGCTCCGTTACAGGAAGGAGCTGGACTTGCCTAAGGAACAACATGAATGGAGCTGAGTTAGTAATGGGGGCCAGAGGGTGAAGAAGTAGTATAAGAGGAGGTGACAGAGGTGGGCAGAAGCCAGATTTTGCCGGACCTAACAGGCCGTGATAAGGAGTTTGGATTTTATTCTAAGTGCAATGGGAAGTTACTGGAGGGTTTTTGTTGGGGGACAAAAAAATCCATGCTTCTATTCTAAAGGACTAGAATAGAAGCATGAATGCCAAACAATAGGCTATTATAGTCATCCAGGCTAGCAGTGATGGTGACTTGGTAATCAGATTCTGGATGTATTTTAGAGGCAAAAGAGGAAGAACTTAGTGATTGAACAGATGTGAGAGATGAAACAGAAGGAAGTGTAAAGAATGATTCCCCATTTCTAGCTTACATAATGGGAAAGACTTTGGCAAAGTACAGGTTTGGAGGTGACATGGAGGCAATCAAGAATTTTTCTTGGTTGCCTGTGTTAAAACATGAAAAAGAAAAAAAAAGAATTTTGCTTGGAGCATGATAAGTTTGAGAAGCTAATGAAACACATCCAAGTAGGCAAGCAAATATATGAATCAGAAGCAATCATAAATATCTAAACAGTGTCAACTACATTTTTACCCCCCAAATAATTGTACCACTCATTAATGTATATCACCCTGCTAAAATGTAAGCTCTATGAGGGCAGCAATCTTGTCTGTCTTATTATTCTCCCTGTGTTTCCAATACCAAGCACAGTGCCTGGGAAATTAAGTAGATACTTGATAAATATCTGTGGAAGGAAAGAAGAGAGTGAGGTAGGGAAAAGGAAGGGGAAAATTTTTTTTTCTGATTAGGTCAGATCTTACATGGAAAGGCATTGAAGACCCACTCTTAGCTCTTCCTCAAGAAGGAGGATTGGTCTGGTTGGTCAGATTCACAGGCATATGGAGAGAGCCGCGTTTTGTAGAGGTAGAGCTTCCAAAGAGGCCAAACACTGATTAGTCTCTCCCTCTTCTTCCCACACAGCAGGAATGATAAGAACCAGAACTAGCTCTCTTACTAAAGAAAGCCCAGGTGTCTCCTTTCCTTGAACTAATCTTCCCATATAGAGAATAACTGTTCTCCAGTCAAGCGAATCCAAATATTGATACTTAACACTCCTCTGCTAGAATCTCCAATTCGCATGCATTATTTCAGGAACCAGTAAACTATGGCCTTTGGACTAAATTCATCCCTGCTTGTTTTTGTATGGCCTGAGAGCTAAATAAAGTTTTTACATTTTGAAATGATTACTATTTCATAAAATGTGAAAATTATATGAAGTTCAAATTGCAGTATCTATAAATAAAGTTTTATTAGAACACAGCTACATTTGCTCATTTACGTATTGTCTGTGGCTGCTTCAGTGCAACAACAGCAGAGTTGAATAGTTGTGACAGCTAAAAATATGGAACATGTGACCCTTTACAGGAAAAATGTGTAGACTCCTATACATTTCATGCTCACCACAAAAAATATACATTATGTAGGTGGTATTTTCATTCCCATTTTATGGAAGATAACGGTAAGGTTTACATCAGCCAGTAAGTAGTACAACTGGATTCAAACTCAATGCAACGACAAAAGTATCGTTAACAACAACATATGATGTCAACTACCACTAACTCAATGCTTACAAAGTGCCAGAACCAGTACTAAGGAGTTTCCACGCGTTTAATCCCTTAATCATGTCATCTTCACCACAGCTCAATATGAAAGGTACTACAATTATGATCCCCATTTAATGGATAAGGAAACTGAGGCTCAAAGAGCTTAAGTGACTTGGCTAAAGTCTCTCTCTCTTTTTTTTTTGAGACAGTCTCACTCTATTGCCCGGGCTAGAGTCCCGTGGTATCAGCCTAGCTCACAGCAACCTCAAACTCCTAGGCTCAAGCAATCCTCCTGCCTCAGCCTCCCGAGTAGCTGGGACTACAGGCATGCGCCACCGTGCCCAGCTAATTTTTTCTATATATTTTTAGTTGTCCAGATAATTTCTTTCTATTTTTAGTAGAGACAGGGTCTTGCTCTTGTTCAGGCTGGTCTTGAACTCCTGACCTTGAGCAATCCTCCTGCCTCGGCCTCTCAGAGTGCTAGGATTACAGGTGTGAGCCACTGTGCCCGGCCTGGCTAAAGTCTCTTTTAAGAGAATCATGATTCACAGCCAGCTCTGAAGGACCTGAACCTTGAGATCCATCTACCCAGGAAACAGATAGCCTGCTATAGCTACTGATCAGGTCAGATTTTACGTGGGAAGGCACCGAAGACCCTTTTTTTGCTCTTCCTCATGCCGCAGAGCTGGCGTTCAGGTTTGAGCATGTCGCGTGGCTAAGTGAAGATGGTGGAGATTTGGATCTGGAATTTGGGTGAGAGGCCTGAACTGAAGAGATTAGATTTGGAAGCTATAAGAGTGGATGAGCTCAGCCACTGAGAAGACGCAGAGAGAAAAGAGAAGAGGATCAAGTATGGGAACTCAATGAAACATCAACGTTATGAAAGAGACTTGGAAGAAATGAGTGAGTAGAGAGAGACGGGGGAAATCAAGAGGGAACGGATTCACAGAAGCCACAAAAAGACAAAAGTTCCAGAAAGGAGTGATTCGTAGGGGCAAACTGAGCAAGAGAGGTCAAGGATATGTAAGTATAGAACACTGGCCATCTAATGTACAACGTGGAGCTCACCAGTAACTTCAGTGTGTGCCAATTTAGTTCGTTGCTGGGAATGAAAACAGACTGCAGGGTATTGAGCAGGTGAGAGACAGGTGAGGAAGCAAAAAAAAGGAATGTAAGCAATTGTTTCAAAAACTTTGCTCACATAACAGAGAACGGCATTAGCCAACAGAGAACCTTATATCCAAAAAAATAATTTTTCTTAAGATAGGAAAAATGTGAATACAGTTGACCCTTGAACAATGCAAGGGTTAGGGGCACTGATCCCACCCCCAACATGCAGTCAAAAATCTGTATAACTTTGACTTTCCCAAAACTTAACTACTAATAGCCTACTATTGACCAGAAGCCTTACTGATAACATAAACAGTTGATTAACATGTATTGTGTATATGCATTATATACGATATTCTTACAATAATGTAAGCTAAAGAAAATGTTACCAAGAAAATCATAAGGAAGAGAAAATATATTTACTGTCCATTATGTGGAAGTGGATCATCATAAAGGTCTTCATCATCATTGTCTTTATTTAGGTTGAGTAGGCTGAGGAGGAGGAGGAGGAGGAGGGAGAGGTTGGTCTTGCTGTCTCAGGGTGGCAGAGGTGGAAGGGGAGGCAGGAGGGGCAGGCGGATTTGGTGTAACTTTTATTGAAAAAAATCTGCGCGTAAGTGGACCTGAGCAGTTCAAACCCATGTTGTTCGGGGTCGACTGTATATTTATATACAAAAAAAAAAAAAAACAGCCCATATGAAGAAAGAGGTAACCCTGTATTTCACACAATTCTAAATCAGTAACAGCTGACTTAAACGCCACACCTCTCCTATAGCGTAAATTGCATGGCATGATGACTACGAGGTTCCTGATGTTTTGAGGTCTTTCTCACTTACTTGCAGGTACAACTATTCCAAGAGGCTCAGGTTTCTGGAAGCCTGACTGCAAGGTAACTGTGGCGTTGTGACTGTAATACTCCCACTTGCCTTGAGGTCAGTCTTCTGTCACCTCCAGCATCCAGAAAGGCATGAAATCAGAGATGTTTTGTTTTGTTTTGTTCAACTACATCTCTTCCAGAAAACAACTGTTGAAGAGTGGGTAATGACAAAAAAAAAAAAAAAAGCCGAGAAAACTCTAGTAGTAAGGTTATAGCCAATGCAAAGGAATGCTGACTGCTCAGTAATGACCTGAAAAAAATAAGTCAGAGATACAAAAGCTCAGAAGCAATGAAGCAACAACAAGGGAAAGAGATAGGGAAAAAAAATGAGACCAAAAATTACAAGAAAAGAGAAGAAAACAGAGGAGGAAAATGTCAGGGAAAGGGCAGCATAGCTGAGCAGCGGGAGCCCTAAAAAGCAGACCTGGGGCAGTGACACCTGTGGACACTTGCAGGCCTGGTCCTGGGCACACGTGCAAGAGCTTCTCTTGAGCACATTTCTAGAAATCAAATTGCTGGATCAGAAGGTATACAGAAGTTCAACTCTAAGTGACTTTCCAAAGTGCTGATGCCATGTGAATCTATAGTGACAAAAAGTAGATCAGTGTTTGTCAGGGACTGAGGGTTGGGAAAAGCGACGGATTGCAAAGAGGTAGTGATTATACCAGTATGTCCATTTGTGTAAATTCATTACTCTGTACACTTAAACTAGGTGCATTTTACTATATGCAAACTATATTTCAATAAGGTTGGTCTTGTTATCTACACATTGCTAATTACTGTATTTTTATAATATGCCTTGGAAGCAGAAGCCCCCACCTCACCCCCACCCCCAGCCTTGATCCTTTTTCTTTGGGAGTGTAATGGTTTTTTTCTTTGGAAGAAAGAGTATAAATTTCAGAAGCAGCATACCTAATTCTACAGAAATCCCTAGAATGGAACTGTGTTGAATCTGTACATGAATTCAGTCTTCCTATCCATGATATATCTCTCCATTTTTATAATGTTCCCCATAAAGAACTCTCAATCTTTTATTTTCTTTCTTGGCTGCCTCATATTTTTGGGTGCTGTCAAATGTTTTCTTTTTGATTATATGTTCTAACATTTCTTATAATTGTTCATTGTGAATACAAATGCAGTTGATTTCTGCACACTGATATTTTTAATGTTAATCTTACTAAATTCATATTAGTTCTAATAATTGATCCTTAGATACTTTAAGCTCTTCAAAGCAGAAAATCATATAATCTCCAAATGATAATTTTTATTCCTTTCCAATTATATCTTTTCTTTTTCTTGCCTTCATAAAAGTCACTAGAACCTCAATCGTAATACTAAATAAATAGAAGTAATGAAAGTCAGCATCCTTGTCTTGCTTTGTGACTAAAAAGGAATACTTTCAATATTCCTCCATCAAAAATGATGTTTGATGTAGGATTTTTTTTACAGATTCCCCATATCGTGTTACAGAAGTTTCCTTTCATTTCTAGATTGCAAAGATTTTTTTTAATAAATAGTTGGACTTCGGATTTTGCCTGATGCTTTTTCACATCAATTGAGATAATCGTATATTATTTTCTGTTCATATGGTGAATTACATTAATTGATTTTCTAATGTAAAATCGACCTTACATTTGTAGGATAACCTCTGCTTGGTTCTGAAGAATTATCTCTCTTATCCTTTGCTGGATTTAATTTTATGATATTTTGTTTAGGACTTTTGCATCTGTGTTAATCAGTGACTTTGTTCTGTCATTTTCTTTAACTATCTTTATCTGATTTTGTTAGGGAGGTTATACTGGTACCATAGAAAAAGTTGGGGTATATTCCCTGTTTTACTTTCTCTAGAATAATTTATATAAAGTTGAAATGATCTCTTCTTTAAGTGTTTAGCTGAACTCTCCTTTGAATAATCTGAGCCTGGTGTTCTCATTATGGGAAGATTTTAAACTACTGATTTTACTTTTTTAATAGTTATAGGACTAATTGTCATTTACCCTCACACTGACGATATGGCCTTTGGGTTTCCAGCTTTATACAGAGATTTCCTGTAAAAACTGCCTGTCTTGGCTCTAGGTTTCACCTCCTGTTCCCACCCCTAATGCAGTTATTAGGGGGAAGGGGAGCCCAAGGACCCTGGAGCTGAGAAAAAGCCCTCAGGGATAAACCCAGTTTGAAGTTTAGTATACTTCTCGGGACTCCTGTTTTCAACTACTTTTTGGCCTCTGTAGATATCCTTCTTTTTCTGCCAGCTCAGCAAAGTCTGCCATATGTTGGAAATGAAATTTCTGCAAACTTCTCAGAGACTTCAAAAATATATTCCGTGAAATCTCAAAGTGGGACTTTACTATAGAGAGTTTCCTAAATTTATTTGACCACAAAAACCTTTGTCTCTCAGAGAACCTTGAGGAACAATGCTCCATAGATCACAACTTGGGAAACCCTGTGATCAATGGTCTGTAAGTACTCTTCCATCTCCAACATGCTATAATTCTGTCCCTTTGTACCTTTTGAGAAAAATCACAGGCTTCCACAAGAGTAAAATTATTCACTTATTCACTTTGAGGTGGTTGGGTTAGTGTTGTCCAGGACAGCTTTGCGATTGTAAGCATTCAAAACATGCTAAAGCTCATACAAGAGACATTTTTGAGCCTCTGGCAGTTAGAGAACACACAAGGCTAATGAAACCAACCATTATTTTTAAAATTTCATAATATTATGGGGGTACAAACGTTTTGGTTACATGAATTACTTTTGTACAGTTTGAGTCAAAGTTATAAGTGTGTCCATCACCCAGATAGTGTGCACTGTACCTGTTAGGTGTGAATTTACCCATCCCCTCCTCCCCCTCCCACGTGCTTGATGCCCATTGAATTTTACTGCCATATGCACACGTGAGTATTGATCATTTATTTCCAATTTAATAGTAAGTTCATGTGGTGGGTTTTTTTTTTTTTCCATTCTTGCAATACTTCACTTAGGAGGATGGTCTCCAGTTCCATCCAGGTTGTTACAAAAGGTAATAGTTCACCAATTTTTATGGCTGAGTAGTACTCCATGGTATACATATACTACATTTTATTAATCCACTCACGTACTGATGGGCACTTGGGTTGTTTCCACATCTTTGCAATTGTGAATTGTGCTGCTATAAATATTCGAGTGCAGGTGTCTTTTTTACAGAATGTCTTTTTTTCCTTTGGGTAAATACCCAGTAGTAAATACCTAGGATTGCTGGATCAAATGGTAGGTCTACTTTTAGTTCTTTGAGGTATCTCCATACTGCTTTCCATAGAAGCTGAACTAGTTTACAGTGCCACCAACAGTATATGAGTGTTCCTATCTCTCTGCATCCACGCCAGCATCTGTTGTTCGAGGACTTTTTGATAAAAGCCATTCTCACTGGAGTTAGGTGATCTCTCATTGTGGTTTTGATTTGCATTTCCCTGATGATTAGAGATGTTGAGCATTTTTTCATGTTTATTGGCCATTAGTCTATCTTCTTTTGAAAAGCTCTGTCCATGTCTTTTGTCCACTTTTACAAGGGTAATTCTTATAGTTGAATATTCATTAGACTTATAGCTAAACATGATTAACTAAACACACATATTTATCTTCACTTTCTCCTGAACCCTCACTACAATGACAGTGAGTGAATAAAAAGGCATAAACTCATATATACAAAGAGAACAGGAGGGGAGGCAACAGAAGACAAGTGAAATAAACATCTGAGAAAAATGGAAAGCCAAAAACTAAGCAATAACTGACTTAGCAGGTCAAAGAAAGTTGAAATCTAAACCTGTAGTAAAAGTAGCTATCAAGAAGCAAGCATGAATAGTTTCAGCTATAAGAAACAATGGTGATCTAGCATCTCTTGTATTTTCCTGGATAGAGCTAGAACCCATTCTACTAAGTGAAGTATCCCAAGAATGGAAAAATAAGCACCACATGTACTCACCATCAAATTGGTTTCACTGATCAACACCTAAGTGCACATATAGGAATAATATTTATCGGGCGTCGGGCAGATGGGAGGGCGGAGGAGGGGATGGGTATAACATACATAATGAGTGTAATGTGCACCATCTGGGGGATGGACACACTTGAAGCTCTGATTGGGGGGGACAAGGGCAATGTAACCTAAACATTTTTACCCCCATAATATGCTGAAATAAATAAATAAAAAAGAAAGAAAGAAATTAAGAAAAAAAAAGAAGCAAGCTTACCAGGATATCAAAAGTCCCGGGAACGCTCAAGAATTAGAAATGCAAACATAACTGAAAGAAGTGGTATAGAATAAGGCTGGTAACAGACAACTTACTACTCCACCCAGATCAATTTCTAGTAAAGTTAAACCAGACAGGATCTGGACTTGGGGACACCAGGAATACTTGAAGATATAAGTGAAGGACCTTATTGAAATGAAAAGCATTTAATGAATGTCCACATACTGAATGGTGAAACCTTCAACTCCTTTCCCTCATGTATCTCCCACAACAGCAGACATGAATATACCGCTCAGGCAGGAAATTGAAGGATACCTCTATGGGGATACTGAAAGGCACATGAGAAAAGATCTGTAGATATTGATAGAGGATCTCCAGTGAAAAAGTTGTGGCCCCACACAATCACCCAGTGTGATTTTTTTAAACTATAGAAACAATATGGGGAGTAGTAAAGACTATAATTAATATCTCCAGAAAGATAAAAGAAGATATTATGTCCATGAAACAAGAACAGCATTTATAAGAAGGGACCTCCAGAGAACAAGAAAGACCTCTAAGAAAATAAAAATATGAAATAAGATGTAGACTTAAAAGTCTTAAGATTTTTATGACTTTAAAGAGAAAATGAAGGAAATCTTTCAAAAGATGGACAAAGGGACAAAGAGTTATAAAATAGAGAGAAAAAATATTTAATAAAAACATTAACATTAGGGGAGACACAATAAAGAGCATATGAGAACTCTCTGTAAAGCTAAAATTATTTCACAGAACATTTAAAAAGTATAGGTACTGAAAAAAATGTGCCAACAGTTTTCCATTGCCTATAACTGTGCTGTCCAATTTGGTATCCGCTAGGTCAAGTGGCTACTGAGTACTTGATATGTGGCTAATGTAAAGTGAAATATGCTATAAGTGCAAGGCACAGTGACTCCTGCTACTTGGGAGGCTAAGGTGGGAGGATCATTTGAGGCCAGGAGCTCGAGACTAGACTGAGCAACATAGCGAGACATTGTCTCTAAAAAAATAAATAAATAAAATTAGCCAGCTGTGGTGGCACGTGCCTGCAGTCCCAGCTACTATGGAGAGTGAGGCAGAAGGATCACTTGAGCCCAAGACTTTGAGGCTTCAGTGAGCTATGACTGTACCACTGCACTCCAGCCTGGGCAACAGAGCAAGACTCTTTGAAAATAAATAAATAAATAAATAAGCTATAAGTGTAAAATATGTATTGGATTTTATAGACTTAACACAAAAACCAAGAATGTAATATATCTATTTTTTTTTTTTTTTTTTGAGACAGGGTCTTGCTCTGTCTCCTGGGCTAGGACACAGTGGCATGGTTATAGCTCACAGCAACCTCAAACTCCTGGGCTCAAGTGATCCTTCTGCTTCAGCCTCCCGAGTAGCTGGGACTACAGATGCATGCCACAATGCCCGGTTAATTTTTCTTTTTTTTTGTGGAGACAGGGTCTCGCTCTTGCTCAGTCTGGTCTCGAACTCCTGACCTCAAGTGATCCTCCCTCCTCGGCCTCCCAAAGTGCTAGGATTACAGGTGTGAGCCACTGCACTCAGCCAATATTATTACATGGGATTACATGTTGAAATGACAATATTTTGGATACATTGGGTTAAGTAAAAAATATTATTAAAGTTGAAAAATAAAGAAAATGAAGTGCTCACAGAGTAAGATCTGCCTGTGTTGACCTGAAGCTGCCACTATGCGCAGAGCCCCACCCACACAGAACTGTTCACCAGCAATCAGGGCAGAGAGGTTTAGCCAGTTTCCAAGTGGGGGTAGGGCCTAAATCAGAATGAAGCTACGTTGGCCTAGGCTGTTCGCTGGTGAAGGGAGTGGACACATACCATCCTTGGCTATCTTCTTATGTGTCCCATTTTCACAATCCTTCCTTTGGTGTCTTTTCATCATAGTGGGCTTAAAACCTTTATAATACTTGTTGAAAAGGCACCCCTGGCCGGGTGCGGTGGCTCACGCCTGTAATCCTAGCTCTCTGGGAGGCCGAGGCTGGTGGATCGCTCAAGGTCAGGAGTTCGAGACCAGCCTGAGCAAGAGCGAGACCCCGTCTCTACTAAAAATAGAAAGAAATTATCTGGACAACTAAAAAGATATATATAGAAAAGATTAGCTGGGCATGGTGGCGCATGCCTGTAGTCCCAGCTACTCGGGAGGCTGAGGCAGGAGGATTGCTTGAGCCCAGGAGTTTGAGGTTGCTGTGAGCTAGGCTGATGCCACAGCACTCTAGCCAGGGCAACAGAGTGAGACTCTGTCTCAAAGAAAAAAAAGGCACCCCTTTCAGTGATTGTGTTCGCGCAGAGAGACCTTTCCCCATGCTCCTCTCACTTCAGCCGAGCTGTACCCCTGACAGTGTGACACCCAGTATTTTACCTTCAACGTAATGAGGTTCTGCATTCCATTTTTTACACCATCAGGGAAAGACTTCTTAAGAGGTCAAATTCTAAAGATTATTACACTATATCAAAAAGCCAACAACCCAAAAGAAAAACAAAATGGTCAAAGAATGTAACAGCTCAGTTCACCGAAAAGGAAATTTAAGGAGCCCTTAAAACAAGAAAATATGGGCAACTTCATGACTAACAACATAGATACAAAATACAACAACTTTAATGGCTTTTTTCATCTATCAGATTGGCAAAAATCAAAAGTTTGATAACTTGCTGTGTCATGATGATATAGAGAAAAGCATTCTCATATACTGCTAGTGGGAGTGTAATTGTTACACTTCTATGAAGAGCCATTTGGCAACATATAGAACACATTTATTACAAATGAATTTACCCCTTGATCCAGATATTCTATTTTTAGGAATTTATCCTACAGATATACTTGCAAACACACAGAGGCCAAGGATTGCAGAAAAATGCAATTTCATCAACAGGGATTAGGAATTTAGTAGAAAAAATAGGGCATACTCAGTAAATAGAATACTATATAGCTGTAAAAAGAAATGATAATGCTTTCTTGATATTGACGTTGAAATATTTTCAAAATATCTTGCTAAGTGAAAAAAGTAAAATGCAGAATGATGTGTATACTATACTACCATCTGTCTAAAAAAAGGTGGGGGGTAATTATATATTCATATTGTTTGTGTATGCAAGATAAAATTCTAGAGTTATGCATGAGAAACTAATAACAATGTTTTGGAAGAGCCTCATAAAAATTCTTTCCCTCTCCCTCAGGAGCTTATGTCCTTTTGTCAAATCCAGTCCTTTCCTTAATTCTCTTTGTCCACCAACCTCTTAGAGAAGTCAGAAACATCCTCCCCCCAGTCTACATAGTACCCTTCTATACACCTCTATGCCCTCCAGCAACCTAATCATCTCCCCAACTTGTGCTGATAAACTATTTTGAGTTCTGTTGTTAATAGCTTCCAGGGGCAGCTCTGGTTCATAAGATTTTAGGAAGCACTTTCAGAACCGTGAAGATAAATGGTAGGCATTTATTCGGAGGTGCGTACCTTAGAAAGCTGACTAGAGGACCCGGCCTGAGAATGATGGAGCCAACTGTTGTATATCTGTGGCTTTGCAAAGGCCTTGCACCTTGTAAAAATTCAAATAGTAAATGAAAGATCCAATATAAGCTAATGTGGCTCGTTGAAATCAAGTCCCCAAATCCTTAAGAACGGAGCCCCACAAAAAGCTGCTTTAGAGTCTGAGGCTTTGGCAATTTTAAGCTGTGACAAAGATTTCCGTGAGCTTTGAAGGTCATGCTGAAAAGAAGAAAATAGAGCGTTTGGTTTTGTAACTTTTGCCCCAAGCTCCACCTTCCTTCCAAACATCCAGCTCCTTGAAGGCCTGAACGCTCCCTGGGATTCACTCCTACTGGAGGAAAGAGGCATTGCTAACGTTCAACCAAGGGAGAGTTAGAGGACGTGGATGCTTTTGCAAGAGGAGACGATTTGGTAGGAACAAAAGAAGAGGAAGCTTGCAGAAGTGAGGAGCAAGGCCAGAAAGACTCACTGGGGCCACTCCTTCTTTTGTTGGGGAGGACGGCAGTGGTGAAAAACAATAAGCTGGGAAGATTAAAGCCTTTGAAATCCCTGGGCGGCCGCGGCGCAGCCTTCTAAGCGAGGTCCTCTGCCAGGCCAGGCTAAGTGGGTACCTGACACATTGGAATGGCTTCACTTCTTTCTCAGCAAAGGCTATTAACTGCTGCGTTGGTTTTTTCTTTATTTGTTTTTCCAAAGGGTGTGAAGAATAATGACTGTTTATGAAAAGGCTGGAGCTTTGAAGGAAGGAGAAAAATACCTGCTGACAGACACGAAAACACACAAGTTCACAGACTTTCGATCATTCTCAGCACCTCCTGAACATCATGAGCCGCGTTTCTTTTTATCTCTGGATACAAATGGCTGTCACCATATTTCTTCAGCACATTATCTCGCCGACCTCTGTCGTCCAGAAACACAAATACCGGGAACAATACACATGTTCAATTGCTAAGCAACATTCTTACCTTTCTCTCTGCTGCTTTACTTAGCACTTTGTGCCTATGAGACTTTTTGTTTTCACATCAAATGGAAAATATGAAACACTCTTTCCAGCGGAGGGGGAGGGCCAATAGCTTTGGCTACTGTCCATCTAAGCAAGTGCCTTCCAATCCTGGTTTTGATAACATGCCACAGTATCTCCCCATATCTTAAGACGGTCCTGCAAAGTTTCAGTAGCAAATCCATCCTAAGTTTTGAAAGCCTTATATAGTGTTACAGCAAGTGTTACAGCGGGTGGTCCCGAGGACAAACCGAGCGGCACACAGAGAATCAGAGAATCAAAGTTTATTCGCTGGCGGGCTCAGAGGGATCTCGCCACCAAATTCTGAGCCCCGTCTACCCGATTTTTCCCACTTTTGTTAAGTTGGGGTGGTCCGAGGGGTGGGATATCAGCTGGCCAATGCCTGCCAGGTAATAGGTTAGTTGATGTGTCAGATAATAGATTTTAGTGTTATGCTGAAGCACCAGGTAATAGATTAGTTGATGGGCCAGGTAACAGGTTAGTATTATGCTGATGCGGGTCTTCCCTGAGGGGTGGGGGTCTCAAGTGGCTGATGTGCCAAGTAACAGATGGGGGTTTTCTTTATCAATAGCATCTTGAGGAAACTGGAAAAGTGGTTACAACTGCAGTGAAAACATCAGTTTACATGGTCAAAAGACCAGGGAACCACAGCTACCAAAATATTGGGAAGTGGTTCATTTATTCTTTCATTTGAGATACATATATGAAGCTCTTGCTATGTGGCAAGTACCCTGCCAAGTGCAGGTTACACAAATCAAATACAGGGCTTAAAGCTTGGCAAGGGGATTAAAGCCTGGTAAAAGGAGACCGATATGTAAACAGATGAATTCAATAGATTGTAATGATAAAAGTCTGCCCAGGGTACCAAGGAGACAGAGGCAATAGGAAGTGATCTTTAAGGAATGAATAGGCATTAATGAATTAGAAGGTGGTGAAGAGAGGGGATGTGGATATTGGGAGTGTATTTCAAGCAGAGGTAATGCCACCAGCAAAGGCACAGAAACGTGAAACAGCCTGAAATGTCCAGGGAAGAGGACATATGGCTAAAGAATAAGATTAAAACCAAGTGAGACATGAAATAAGCAGGTATGCTGGATTGTTTTAGTAATGGCCCCCAATATGTCCACAGATCCCTGTATGCCCCCCTACCAGTAAAAGGTAGACTATTTCTCCACCCTTTGAGTGTGGGCTTGGCCATTTGACTTGTTCTAGCCAATGTGACCGTAGCAATGGTGAGGCTTGAAAACTGCTTGCGCATTGATGATCGCCTTCTCTTGCTGCTGGTAACAGCTGCAAATCATCCCCGTCACAATGAGGAATGAACAAATACTCACAAATATTCGTTTCGGTTAACCAGAAAATGCAACTCAGAAAAGCCGTTTTGTTATTATTATGGGTAATCGAAAATGGGTTCTTTCTTAACTTCATGTAGGTAAACTGCATATTTCATGAGTAAACTGGTAAAGTCCTGTTTGTTTCAGGGAAAGTCACTTCCCCATGCAAAGAAGTAGCACAGGATTGTGGTTAAAGACGCAGGCTCTGGAAAGTGACTGACCTGGGTTCTAGTCCTAACTGTATCACTTACATGGTGTGCGAACTTAGGCAAGTTACCTAATCTCCCTGAGCCATGGCTTCCTTATCTGTATAATAGAGATAATCATGATATTAATACCATATAGAGTTGTATGAGGGCTAAGTAAGTTTTGTTACTATTTCGTTTTCTCCTTCAGAAACACCCCCAGCAGCATTTACTATAAGCAGGGTATTCAACTGTAACTCTTTCTGCTCAGATTTCTCATTTCTCTCAATACTGTTATTAAAGGAGCCTGGAGCTCCACTCAAAACACAAGAAGTGTTATAAGTGAATCATTAAATAGTTAAGGCCCAGTGGCACTAGGAAGTCACCGTTGAAGCTAGGTCAGGGACTTAGGGGTACTTGGCACTATTTCTTCTTCTACTTAGCCACCTGGTCTCCCTGAAGTGAGAGCAGGAAAATAACTATTCACTTCCTCTAAGGTATTCAGCTGCTTAGAGGAATCCATTACCGAAGTGTGCCATCTCAACTGAAATATTACTAGCAGCGTTTGCAAGTGTCAGACTCATCTTCTTCCACTGAGAACGAACTCAATCCCTAGGCTATTATTTGACACCAACTTCCAGAATGTCCTTCTCTTTTCCCTACTGCTAAAGTCTTACCAAATTTGCTTTAGTTCCACACAGAGCACCTCCCTGCTCTTCCCAACAATTGATTTCCCCTAATAGAACTCTGAAGAACCTCCTGCTTCAATGTAGTTCACTGGAGAATGCCTCCAAGACATTCTAAGCTGTCTCATGACCAAGATGCTAAGATTTTATCATCAGACTGCTACATAGTATTGCAAAACTGTCATACCACATCCCAGGAACAGTACTTATTATTAATCAGTCAAGAAGACTGACAGATTTCATCAACCCTGTTAAAATGATTACAATGTCTACAACTTCTATAGAATCCCCAAATTTTGACTGATTTTATCTTAACTGAGAGGAAGCATTGCAGCACAGATTCCACAAAGAATAACTTTGGTTGCCTAAAAGTCAACCTCTCTACAAAAGCCACCAAGAGGGAGGTGAAAGTGATTTACAAAACTTTTCTGACTAGTAAGTTTCTTGCCTCCAACTTGCAAAGCTCCAGGATCCCACCTGCCTCCCATTTCCCCACCAGCTGTATTATGATCCTTCATGGCCAAGGTTCTGAGCTACTGCTGTCTTTGGCGGTAATACTGAATCTACAAGTTATGATTCTTTTTCCAAGACTGAAATTTAATTGGTTTCAATATTCCTTCTCACTTTTATCAAACCTCAGTGGAGCCATCCTGAAGAATCTCATTAAGTTAGTTGGCAAAAAAGAAGGAGCTACATTGTCTTCAGACAAGTTTTCAAGGACAAGTGTTCGACAGTGCCCCAATTCCCCCGGACCATCCAGCAAAAGCTGACCAAGCAAGTAGTTGTGATTGGAAATCCAAGTGGATAGACCAGATGGTTCCAAGAATGGGGAAGATGGCCCATGCTTTCTGTTTCTAGGAGCAGCAAAGGGGTAAGTAATAAATGAAGATTGATTTCCACCACCAGTACACATGGGAAATCATGGTCCCAAGTCAACTCTCCATTCAGAAATCATAGGTTTTTCACTTCATTTCATGAAACTGCAGAGCTCCTTAATTTGGTGGCAACGGGAAGGGAAGGAATATGGCAGATGCTGTCTTTTTCTATCTAATGGGAAATATAGCTAGAAAAAACAGGACTTTGGCATAAGTCACCAAAACTAAGGACTTTTGTGTATCGTTACTTAAGGACAGCTTACCTGTAGGCCCTTGTCTCCATCTAATTGAAATCACTACCTGATATCCCGCCCCGTGGCCCACACCAAGTTGCATAACCCAGAAAGCAAGAAAGCAGTATAAAACAGGAGAGCACAGAGGGCATCCACTCGAGGGATTGGTGGACACCAACTCTACACTTTTGTTGTATCTGCTGCCTCTCTGTCTTCTCAGAGCCTCCATCCTGATTGCCCACTTGACTCTACTGTACCTACTGTTTCTCCGCCTTAGCAACTGGCCACTCAGAATTTGATCCCTTCTCTTTCCTGACAGCCTATAAGGCTACTATGTGTCAATGACTGAGCTAAATTCTTTATAACTACCTCACTTAATTATCAGATCAACTGTTTGATGTTGACATTATTACTCTTATTTTTCTAAATGAAGAAACCAAGGCCCCGAAGACAGGTACTTGCTCAAGAGTGGTGGTATCAGCTCAATTACTGCCGCTATGCTAAATTCTCATTCTGTATCCTCTTCAAAAACAAATTCTTTTTTGATATTTAATTCACATCACAAAATTCACCCAAAATGTACAATTCTATAGTTTTTACTATATTTACAAAGTTGTGAAACCATTAGCAGAATCTAAGTTGTAAAAATTGTCATCATCTGAAAACAGAAACCCCACATGTAGACAGTCACTCCCCATTTTCCCCATGCTCTGCCCTAAACCTAGGCAACCACTTAATTATTAGAACAAATCTGAGGTAATTAGTAATCTTTCTGTCTCTAAAAATTTTCTTATCCTGGATATTTCATATAAATGGAATCGTATAATATGTAGTCTTCTGTGACTGGTTTCTGCACTTAGCATAATGTCTTCGAGGTTCATCCAGATTTTTGGAGCTCCTCAGTCTACTATTCCAGAAGTCCTATTGCTCTGTCCTCTCTTAAAACCCTATCCTGTTGACACTGACATCCTGGTATGACAGAGCTCAAACAAGAATCCTGGTACTTATTTGCATACAGTGGACCTCATTATGACCACTACCTCACAAGACTGCTCCTGTCTCACCAGGCTAGTACTATATAGAGTCCAATAATGAGCTTAATTGTGTCCATTAAGACATATACAAATCCATCTGGCCAATGAAATTCTATTCTTTGAAGTGCCCATTAATATTTCCTCCACCACTGCGGATTATTTACTTTATGGCTTTCCCATTTTTAAATGATCTCCAAAGGCTATCAAGCCCAATAATCTTCATATTTCCCTAATTGAATAAGAAAACTTTTTTAATGTTTCCAATTTTCAAATAAGATGAAGCGATCTACTAATGCAAGTTACATTTTTTTTTTCCTCAAAGCAATGAAATTATTCCTACTTCAACAACTCAACCCACAAGTATGTGTGCGAGTGTGTCTGACACTGCGTGGGTGTGTCTGGGAATGCTAACAACCAAGTTAGGGAATCTCATCACTTAGAGTTTTCTGGCTACATTTTGTGCTTTAAAATTAGGTCTCTGCTTAAAATCCCAGCCCTGCCTTGGCTCTTTTTTAGTTGTAAGGTCTCTTCTAATTAGTGAAGTGTTGACATATTGCTGTACGCGCTGGAGACTTCAAGTTCTTCCCTAAGAGCAATAAAACTAGAGCTGGGTGCTTTTGTCAGGATAAAAGCTCAAAGTGACCTGGGAGGATATAAGCAACTGTGAACATCTGAGGAACACGGGGGCTAAAAGTTGAAAGGGGCTTTCCAATCTTTCATGCTGCTTTCTCTTTCCTGTGTTTGCAGTTGTCAAATTGCCCAATCAGGTCAGAAGATGAACCAACTGAAGCTCAAGTTGAAGATGCAGGTTCCACACTCAAGCTGTCTGTCCTAAGTCTTCAGACAAAAGTATTTTCAAAATTGAGTTCCGAGGACATACGTTTTTTAAAAATTCAAATAAATGGAGAGCTATATGAGGTTCCTGGATGGTGAGACCAAATGTAAAGATAGCAAAGTTGGCTTCTTGGCCTAGGGGTATGATTCTTGCTTAGAGCGCCAAATGTAAAGATGTCAATTATTCTCTCCCTTTAATCTATAAATGTACCATAATTCCAACCAACATCACAATTGGATTTTACCTTGGTAAGTGGACAAAATAAATCTAAAGGTCATATGGATAATAAGCAGGAAAGAATAACTAAAATTTTAAAATAAGATTATTTAGGAAGAAGATGCATAGTCAGTTATTAAACATGTTATAAAGCTACAATAATTGTAAAGGACACTGGTGCCAGAACAGAGAGTTCGGAGCAAGAGAATAATAAGTCCAGAAAGAGATATGGATTTATATGAATGTTCAATACACAATGTTATTTTAGTATGTTGGGGAATGGACCAATTAATCAATAAATACTAGACTAATTGGCACATTATTTAAAAAAATTTAGGCCCTTCTATCACAGTATACACCAACTAAATTTCATATAAAGTAGAATGTTAAGTATTTTTCAATAAAAAGTTTTTAAAAATTGAAGAAATTATGGATGAATATCTGATCACAGAGTGGCGAAATCCTTTATTCTAAGAACAAGAGTTTAAAAAGAAACCATAATGAAAATTTATAGATTTGACTAAATCAAAATGTATATTAAAATGCTATGAATAAAAAATAAAGGAAAATAACTGAGAAAAATGCAACTTCCAGAACAAATAGAAATGTATCTTTACGATATAAACACTTTCAAAAATCAGTAATGAAATGAGCACACCAATAAAAAATTCAGAAAGAATACACACAGGAAATTCACAAAAGACATAAATGACAGACAGACACAAGAAAAGACAACAAAATTCACTAGTGATCAAATAAATTAGAACAAATGAGATACTTGTTTCACTTATAAAATTTGCAAAGATGTGGAGAAACAAGCAGCACCCTTTTAACATTTATAACCAGTAGAATTAAAAATGGAATAATGCTTCTAGAGGACAGTTTGGGAAAGTCCATTACGAGTCTTAAAAATATGCAGTCCCTTTGTTCTAGAAATACCACTTCTAGGAATGCATCCAATGGAAAATAATCAGTAAGGTACATAAATATTTATGTAGGGGCATGATCACAGCGTTATGCATTAGAGCAAAACAAGTGGGAAAAAAATAAATGTCTAACAATAGAAGTGGAATAAACAGTGTGTGCACGTAAGTTTAATGAAATACTGTACAGCTATTAAAATTATTTTGTAAAAGGGTATTTAATAACAAAAAAAATTGGTCACCATATAATGTTAAGTGAAAAAAAGCCAGTAACAAAACAATGTCTTCCATATGTCCCAATATTGTAAAATACATACGTATGTGGGTGTGAGTGTATGTGTGTGTGTATATGTGGAAAAGATTGGAAAGGAAAATATTAACAATCTTATCTCTGAATATGAAGATTACCGGTAATCTTAATTTTCTTCTTTGTGTTTTTCTGTACTTTTCACATTTTAAAAATGAACATGTGTTACTTTGAATCAGAAAAACACAATAAATGTTATTTAAAAAATTGAGATCTTTGGATTTCGGCTCTTTTTTTTTTTTCATGATTAAAAAAATTTTCACACGCCCATGCACACAGACAGAAGCCTCGGGGTGTACATGTCAGCTTTGGAATATCTTTAAAGAAAAAAGTGCCATTTCAAGATAAAGTGTTGTTCATCCTATCACTTCCTTTCAAACCTCATGGAAAATACATAGCCTTCCTTAAACCCTTCTATCTCTCCTCACCCCATCTGACCCTAGCCCTACCCCAGGAATAAATTCCAGGTGAAAGGCCACACTCCAAAGCATGGCAAGCAGGCCTTCCACAACTCGACATCGCCTCCCATCACACCTCACCTGGCTCATTAACCGTAGTAATACTGAACTGCTCAATAGACCGTGTTTCCTCACATCCCCTTGCCTATGCTCACGGTGTCCTCTCTTCCAGAAACACCCTTCCCGACCTCTTCACCCAAATTACTCCTACTTCTCCTTTAAGACTTAATTCCATGTATCATCTCCTCTAGGCTCCCTACCCCAAATCCCAAGACTGGGTTGGGTGTTTCTATTGAGCTCTAGAGTGACCCTGGGGATACCCCTAAATACCGCATTACACTTTAAAAAAATTATATGTCCAAGTCTCCCCTGTGAGGCTATAAATTCTCCAAGGGCTAGGAGGATGTCTTACACACCTTTGTACTCCCAGTATGTAGCACTCCCAACATGCTGTAGATACTCAAGAACTGTTTGTAAAATTGAGAGCAGTATGCCCCCATCACTCAGACAAAAGGTGTCCCCTTTGAACGCAAGCTCTACAACATCAACCCCCCAAAATTAGGTAGATTCTTGTTGCTCTATAAACCTTCTCGAAGATGAGCAAGATCCACAAAGTATTGTCCTGCTATATGTAATATGAGTCAGTTCCTCTTAGAGAATTCTCACCAGCCCAGATTTCTACACCTTAAGAAAAGTTGAAGGGCTACAGAGAAGTCACAGAAATCATCGAAAGAATTTTAAAGAAAAGTACCCCAAGGAAATTTTTTAAAATTATAAAAGAGATAGGGTCTTTTAATCTGTAATCTCTTGGCCAATCTTCCTTGCTGGTAGGAAAGGAGAAAACCACAAGGGGTGAATACAAAATGACCTTGAGCAAACGTGAAGTCTTTCCACTTGAAGAGCTGCTGGAGGAAAGTTTATCCTTCTTTAGCTCCTCGGGCCCTTCAGGCTACCATGATATATCATGATGTCTGGCTGGAAGTCCTCACTATCCCAAAGCAAAAGTGCAATGGGAAGAGAGAGGAATTAAGAAATGAGCTGGAAATAGAAAATGAACTTGGTAAATATTGTGATGCGTAAAACGTTGTCTTATAATTATTACAACAAATACTTGTAAAAACACTTTAACTTAATGTAAAGATTTTCTTCCTTGGAATGAAAACAGCATGAAGTTAACACCTGGGTCTCATTAATATGCATGACAACCTGTTTCCAAGATAAACAACAGCATTCGTGTAAACCATTTAATATAAAAGCCATCACACAGAGACATAAGCCATCCTATTCACGCTGAGTTTTTAATTTAAATTTAGTCCATAATTGGGCTGTTTAAGCTGAACATCAAAAAAATTAAATATTTCAGTTTACATTAATTTTGGTTGGAACTTATGGAACTGTAAGTAACATTTAGTTGTGAAATTGGGAAGTAGCCTAAGCTTAGGGGTAAGGAAAAGCCTATGTCCGTAGCTAATACATGATATTCCAACTCAAGAAGCAATTTTAACCTCAAAGGGTTAAAATATCCAGCCAATCCCTTATGAATCAGTCACACCATGACTAATGTAAATGGGGTTGAACATGACAAAATCTGGCTCTGATTCATCGTTTAACACATTTTCCCTTATGTAACAGGCTGCCTCTAGCTGGTGAGCTCAGCATTGTGTTAGCAAGGCCAATAATAGCAATAATAGTTATTGATTCAACAGCACACTCTTCCTAACCCTTCTCTGCTCTGCTCTGTATCGAAGGCGGAAGGGCTTGACCTCTGCAGGCTGCCTTTCGCAGGTTCCCATGAGAGCTGGTTTCCAGTTAGGCCCAGCCAATGGGAGATATTGGGGGTAGAATGGAATGCAGTAGGAAGGAAGAAACCAGGGTATTTCTCTCCTTCCCTCTCCACCAAAGGTGGCACCTCCTATAGCAGCTAAATCTTCCCTGCTGGTTCAGTTTCCAACAGACAGGCCCACCAAGCTTCTAGCTTACCTCAGATGACCAAGCCTCTGAGCTCTGGGAACACCAGCCCCTGCTGTTGTCCCCAAGCCACCCTGAGCCCTAGCTTTCTGCTGTTGCTAATTTATGAGTTACCTTACCATACCCCGTTTGGTTTCTCAGCTCCTTCATCCCCTTTATTACTAATTCCCTGCATTAAATTCCCTCTATTGTCAACTCTTGAAGTGATTTCTATTTCTAAACTTTGACTGATACAAGGTTACCATGTGTTAGGCACTAAACCAAGTGCTTTGCGTGCATCATTTCATTGAATCCACACAACTTATCCTACAATATAGCTCACTACAATTATCCCCATTTTACAGATGATGAAACCGAGGCACAGAAAGGTTAAGTAATTTGCCCAAAATCACGTAGCAAGTAAGTGATGGATTTGAACCCAGATCTGACTGTATGTTCCATACTAAACCTCTACACAATGCTATATTGAACTAGATGACCTCAAAGGTTGCTTGCAGCTTTGACATTCTATGAAACCATTCATTCATGCATCTACTCATTCAAAGAATAGTTATTGAGTACCTACTGTATCCTAGCCACTGTTTCTAGGCTCTAGGGACACATAAGTGAGTAAAAGAGCCTAAAATTCTTGCCCATATTGACCTTTGATTCTAGATATGTAGAGAGACAATAAACAACTAAATAACATATTAAATATATCAGATGGTGGCAAGTTCTATGGAGAAAAAATAAGTACAGAGGAAGGATAAGGAGCACAAAGGGGAGAAAAAATTGAAATTTTAATTTAAAAAAAACTAGTCATCCTATCTGCATTTCTCCTTTCATGGACACAGTAGATAAATGGCCAAAACAAGGGCTCCTGCTCCCGTCCACAGTGTTCCAGGCTTACCAAAAGTCAGTTTGGTTTGTTTCCAAAATAAACCGATTTCTGCCGATTCTACTTGCTGTTTGATTGTGTAGTTTTAAAAAACGCTATGCAAGTAATGAAGTATGCATGAGAAAAGAGAGCTGTTTCTATGAAAAAATTACATTAAAAGATTTGGAAAGAATAGTTAAAGAGGAGTCACTTAAAAATTGTTATCCAATTAGTTGTGGGTGAAAAAACTATAAAAATTTAAGGGGAGAAATTGCTTATTACTTTGGAATTATCTTTAGGAGCTCACTCTACTTTAAAGAAGCTGCCCTGAAAATCAGAGCTGATGCCCTATAGGTGTGGTTTCTGCAAGAAAGAGATCATGAGCTTGAAAATGTGGTATATGTATACCATGGAGTTCTACTCAGCCACCAAAAACAGTGGTGATCTAGCACTTCTTGTATGATCCTGGATAGAGCTGGAGCCCATTCTGCTAAGTGAAGTATCACAAGAATGGAAAAACAAGCACCACATGTACTCACCATCCAATTGGTATTAACTGATCAACACTATGTGCACATATAGTAGTAACATTCATAGGGTGTTGGGCAGGTGGGAGCGGGGAGGAGGGAATGGATACATTCACACCTAATAGGTGCAGTGCGCACCGTCTGGGGGATGGACGTGCTTGAAGCTCTGACCCTGGTGAGGCAAAGGCAATATCTGTAACCTAAACATTTGTAGCCCTGTAATATGCTGAAATAAAAAAAAAATGGTTCTCAGAAAGTAACATGAAACCTAGCCTTATTTCAGCATAAATGACTCATAGCCCACAGGGTTTTTCACTGCCCAGAGGTCCCATCCCCTACAATTCACTGTCTCCAAGGATACCACATACTATGGAATGCTCAGAAAAGCCATACTCTATAAAGGAATGATATCCTGAACTGCAGAATTTTATGAATCAGTCAGCCTGAAAAAAGGACTATATGAGTCCAAGAGGGATTTTATACTCCTGACCACAGCAAATTAGTGAGTATCTAAAGTCAGTACAAGCATATTCCTACAAGAAGGGGTGGAAATTGTTTATATCTATGGTATGAATTCAATTTCCTCTCCTGTAAAATGGTAATAATAATAATGTGGGCCCCATAAGCTTGCCATAAGAATTAAATGAAATAATGAATGGGAAGCCCCTGGCACATAGTAAATAATCAATAAATGTTAGCTTGTTAGCTCCCTTCTTTGCCTTCCCTTCATTTATTCACCCATTCAATTAATATTCAATGAACCAGCTTCTTTCCAGATTTGAATCATTTCCCAGTGGTGATGTGAGTTAGAGCTCCGGGACATGCCTAGTCTCCTCCAGGCTAGTAGGATACAATTTAGTACCCTTTAGCATAATGCACTAATTGGTCCCTTAGTGACCTGAAAGAGTTAATGCATTATTGTAGGATTTAATCTACCACTTCCTGACAAAATGAGTTTTAGCACTTTTTATACATAAATTCCCTAGAATTATAGTACACAAATTCTCTCTCTCTGTCTCTCTCTCTCACACACACACACACACACACACACAGGACATACACACACAGAGGGACACACTGCAACTCCCCAGATTAGTAAGAGAGGTCAAAGGATAGAATTAAAATAGTCCATTTTGAGTTTACTGAGTACTTTTTTCTGATCACAAAAGCAACACAGTGCAAGAAATCTGAAAAATACATAAATCCAAATAAGATGCAAATGTTTCATAATCTTATAATCCCCCCAAAATTGTTCTCAGGAAACACTGTAAGCCTTTTATTTTCTCCCAAACTTTTATACTATTATATAACACATATTTTATAATTCATATACTGTCACAAAGACTTTATGTACTATGTTGCTTTTATAATTAAAATTCTATCATTAACATTGTTCAAAATCACTGAAAGTCACTAAAATACTTTAATAGCACTTCATATTCCATCATATAGACATTCCATCATTTGTTTAGCTATGAGTCTATATGGGGCAGTTGTCCCCAACCTTTTTGGCACCAGGGACTGGTTTCATGGAAGACAGTTTATCCATGGATAGTGGGAGGCAGAGCTCAGGAGGTGATGTGAGCAATGGAGAAGGAAGTGGCTGTACGTACAGATGAAGCTTCACTTGCTCACTGGCCACTCGCCTCCTGCTGTGCTAACCAGTTCCTAAGTTTCATGGAAGACGAGTTTTCCATTGGCCCGTGGGAGGGTATGGGGGGATTGCCGAGGTGGTGGGAGGCAGAGCTCTGCAGCCAGTTTGGTAACAGGCCACAGACCAAACCGGTCCATGGCCCCAATTTGGTAACAGGCCACAGACCAAACCGGCCCATGGCCCCAATTTGGTAACAGGCCACAGACCAAACCGGTCCATGGCCCGGGGGTTGGGAACCACAGTATTGGGGGACATTTAGGTAATTTTATTTTTGTTTCCATTATAAGTAATATTAAGACATACCATTTCATAAATACATTTTTTTTTTTTGAGACAGAGTCTCACTTTGTTGCCCTGGCTACAGTGAGTGCCGTGGCGTCAGCCTAGCTCACAGCAACCTCAGATTCCTGGGCTCAAGCAATCCTCCTGCCTCAGCCTCGCAAGTAGCTGGGACTACGGGCATGTGCCACCATGTCCGGTTAATTTTTTCTATATATTTTTAGCTGTCCAATTAGTTTCTTTCTATTTTTGGTAGAGACTGGGTCTCGCTCTTGCTCAGACTGGTCTCGAACTCCTGAGCTCAAACAATCCGCCCACCTCGGCCTCCCAGAGTGCTAGGATTACAGGCGTGAGCCACCACGTCTGGCCCATAAATATATTTTTAAATGCGTTTCTGTTATTGCCTCAGACTCAATTCCTATCAGTGAAATTATCAGATAAAAAAGTACAAACATGTTGAATGCTCTAGGTGAAGTTTGTCAAATTGCATCGCATAAACCAGTGGTGTTAGCTGATCCTCTTTTCCCCACATGCTGGCCAGCCCTCAGTATTTACATTAAACAATCTGTGTTAATCTGGTGGGTAAAACATTGCATTTTATCTCTCTTCTCATTTGCATCAGAATGGTTACTAATGAGATTGATCATTTATTCCTATTTATTAGCCATTTGTTCTATCTGTGCTGGGAATTGTAGATTTATGTTTTTGCCTATTTTTATTGAGCATACAGAGGTTTTATTATCAGTTATATTAACTCATTATATATTAACATTTTCCTAATGTTTTATTATACTATTATATAATTTTTATATATGTTATATACTATATATATTTAATTTTTTATTTTTAATTTCTGAAATATGTACTCCAGAGAAAAGAGCCATAAACCTCAAGCAAAGTGAAGGTATTTTTCTTGTTAATAAATATGTCCTATAGAAATATTAATATCAATAATGCATAACCCCCTCATTTGCTTTTAAAATTTTATTATGTTTTTGACACAGAGTTTTTAGTTTTAAATATTAAAATCAATCTTTTCATTTGCTATTTAGTCTACTGTCTGTATGCTTAGATAGTCCTTTCCCATTTAGGATCAGGTAAATGTTTATCAAAAGTTTCTTCTGGTTTCTTGAAGTGGTTTCATTTTTCATGTTTCACTTTTTAATTCATTTACTTACTCTGCTGTATTGCAAGAATATAAATGGATCTCTGTTAAATAGATATTTTTCAATACCATTCATGAAATCCTTTTTAATATTAATTTCCAATTAGGATCTATGTATGTACTATATATTGCATTCCATTCATTTGCCTATCTATTGGTTAATTTTGCATTTTGAAGTCTAATAGTTCTGCTCATTCCACTACTCACCCTATAAAACCTTACTTTTCAAAAATTCTATTCTAAACTATTCATTCCTTTAGAATAAATTCTAGAATAATTTGGTCAAGTTCTCAAAAACTCCATTGCATACAAATTCCTAATCCAGTTGCTTTCTCAGTATTCCTTTCTTTTTTCTTCCTGTTAGTAGAGCCCCTGTTTTGTTCAAAAGAAGAATGGCTATAGCCTGCTGTGATAAATTTTTCAGGCTCCACTATGATTAGACTAAACAAGTAAACCCATTTTGGTTGGTCAATGAGACAGTAGTGGTTTAAAAATATGTCCACACATTCTTTGATATTTCTCCCTTCAAAATGTGGAAGTGATTTTCTTAGTCCATTTTGTGCTACTATAGCAAAATACCTGAGGGCTGGGCATGGTGGCTCAGGCCTATAATCCTAGCACTCTTGGGAGGCCGAAGAGGGAGGATCGCTAGAGGTCAGGAGTTTGAGACCAGCCTGAGCAAGAGCAAGATCCCCATCTCTACTAAAAAATAGAAAAAGAAATCAGCTGAGCAACTAAAAATAGGAAAAACATTAGCCAGGTATGGTGGCGTGCACCTGTAGAGCCCAGGAGTTTGAGGTTTCTGTGAGCTAGGCTGATGCCATGGCACTCTAGCCTGAGCAACAAAACGAGATTCTGTTTCAGAAAAAAAAATACCTGGGCCTGGGTAATTCATAAAGAACAGAAATTTGTTTCTCACAATTCTGGAGGCTGCAAGTCCACGATGAGGGCACCAGCAGTTGATGACTGGCGAAGGCCTTCCTGCTGCACCCTCACATGGCAGAAAGCAAAAGAGCAAATGAACCAACTAACTGAACACTGTGAAGTTTCTAAGGGCCTTAATCCCATTTAGGAGAAGGAAGCCTTCATTGCCTAATCACCTTTCAGCCTTTGCTCTACCTCTTAATACTATCGCATTGGCAACATCTGAATTTGGGGGGCTACATTCAAACCATAGTGTTAGTCTTATGAAGCTAGTTCATAAAATAATGTGATTTCTGCCTTGCTGCCTCTCAGGTCCATTGCTCTGAGGGAAGCTAGCTGCCACGTAAGAACACAACCTGGACTATGGAAAGGCCATCCTGGCTGTGAACCACCTGAGAAGCGGATTCCCCAGCCCCAATCACACCTTCAGATGATTGCAGCCCTTGCCAACATCCTCACTGCAATTTCATGAGAGACCCTGCACCAGACCCACCCAGCTAAGCCTTGGTGGAATTCCTGATCCATAGAAATTGTAAAATAATAATTTTTTGGTTTTTGTTTTATTCCCTGCAGTATTATTGTTGCTGTTGTTGTTTTACCACTGATTTTGAGGGTTATTTGTTCCACAGAATAGATAATTAATACAGAAATGTAAGCAGAAGTCTTCTGAGGCTCTTTACTTTTCCTGATAAATAGGAAATTTATAGCTGAAATCACCCCCTCTTTTCTTCTTTTATTTCTCGAATGCGGATGTGATGCCAGAAGTATAGCAGCCATCTTGCAACCATGAAGCAACAGCATGAGCATGAAAGCTGGTGCATTAAGAATGATGGAGCAGAATGATGAAGGCCAGATGCCTAATGACATCACAGAACAGCTGAAACAATACCAGCAACTAGCTGGTAAATATGTCTTAAACCCAGCAAATACGTCTCTCTCATTATGTGAGAAAAATAAACACAATGTTTGAGCTACTCTTAGCCAACTAGTTATTGCTGCCACATGCATTCCTAACTGACGTTTGGTGTCAGACGTTGCCACATGGTGAGCACAGAGCTAGGCACTTTGTGAATACGTTCAATGTGATTTTTAAAGTAATGAATGACAACTTTTAACAGCTCTAAAACAATAAGAAACACATGTAGACTTCCTTCCAAAACTTAAAGTTTGTGGAAATAATGGAAAGTGAATTAATAAATGACAGCAGAATTTACATTACCTCAGGGAAAAATGCTTCAGAATATTTAGCATATGAACAGACTCCCTATTGTAGCACATTTTTTGTGCTGATGTAGATTAACCAGTGATCAGATAGCCTGCAATCAGGTATTGATCACAATTCTTCAAAATGCCCATGAAACATGAATTGAGTGAAAAACTGTTTTATTTTTATTTAAATTCTAATCTCCCACATCTTAAAGCAACACTTCACATCTTATAGAGAATAATTTAGACTAGCTATCCTCAAAACATTGTGCATACATAAATTCTCTGTCACCACTATTCCTGATGAGGTCATCCATATATTTGGCTCTCTCAGTACATCGTTTAATCTTCTAACACAAAAATGCATGTTTTTTAAAAAATGTTTAACTTAACTATTATGTTTTACAATGTCTAGTCTTGAAATGGTGGCTTCATACAGCTACCAGAAAAACTAAAAAAAGGCACAATATCAAGCAATAATAAGAATGTAGAGCCAGATTCTCAAACCAGAATGTTAATTGCTGTGATCACATTGGAAAACAATTAGTATTTACTATTACAGAACATATGCATACTCCTTGGCCCATCAATCTTACTCCTAAGTATACAACCAACACTAACGGTGCATATGTTCCATTAAAGATATGTGCAAGAATGTACACAGCAATATTATTCATAATAGGCAAAAATTATAAACATTCCAAATATTCATCCACAGTATAAAGGATAAATGAACTGTGTATATTCACCCAATGAAATATTGGAGCAATGAGAATGAATGAACTATTGCTACAGCAACAACTCTAATGACGCTTACAACTATGATGTTGAAGGAAAGAAACCAAACCAAAAGAATACACATTGCACAATTCCATTTATTTAAAGGAGATTTTAAAAACAAACTGATCTGTGCTAGAAATCAAAATAGTGGTTATCCTTGTCACATAGCAATTGTAAAGAAGCGTGAGTTGAGGGGGTGGTGCTGGGGTTCTTGTAATAGTCTGTTTCTTCACCTGAGCGGGCTTACATGGGAATGTTCAATTTGTAGTTTGTAAAAATTCTTCAGGGCACATTCTTCTTCCATCGATGATGTGTTATACTTTACTTAAAAATGATGCCATTTTCTTATGGTTTCATTTTTAAGTAAAGTATAACATATCATCAATGGAAGAATGTGCCATGATGAATTTTTACAAACTACAAAAGCAAAGATGTGAAAACAAGCCAATTCCCCTCAATACATGAGTGGAGTAGATTAAAAAAATGTGATATATGTATACCGTGGAGTACTACTCAGCCATAAAAACATGCTGAACTACCTGTTGTATTATCCTGGATGGAGCTGGAGCCCATTCTTCTAAGTGAAGTATCACAAGAATGGAAAAACAAACGCCACAAGTATTCACCATTAAATTGGTACTAACTGATCAACATTAATGTATACCTATGGAAAGTAACATTCACACGGTATCAGACAGATGGGAGAGGGGAGGAAGGGATGGGTAAATCCACACCTAACGGGTGCGGTGCGCGCTGTCTGGGGTATGGGCATGCTTGTTGGCAGTGCAAAGGCAACTAATGTAACCAAAGCATTTGTACCCCCGTAATACTTAGAAATAAAAAACAAAAACCTATAAAAAGATGTCATTTTTTCCCATTTCTTCCTGCAATATAATTTTTTAAATGTATTATATTTAAGTAGTTATATGAAGCAGACAAAATTTGTGACTCAGAGAAAATTTTACTTCAAAAAACCAAAGGCAGAAAAAATTGATAACCGCTGTTCTAAATCAAATCAAACAAAACAAAACAAAACAAAACAATGGTTGTGCCAATTGGTCCAGAAAAGACAAAAGGCTGAGGCAGTGTGTTTCTGCATGGACATATAAATAATATCAGCAGTTTCATTTTCTCACCCATCTTGGGCTAAATCGAGCCTCAAAGGAAGAACAATAACAGAAGTAGAAGAATTCACCCCCTGCCCAACCTTCCTACTTTTGATTTAATGTAAAGTTGAGAAAAGGGGTAATATAGCAGGCTGGCAGGTTGCCAAATCTGGGTTTTCTGTCTACCTTAATTTGAATCCAGTGGGTTTGGGTGGCCCTGCTCCCCAATATTAACACCCACTAGCTGCCCACTAGAAGTATAGATGACCCCAAGAGCATCAAGGCCAACAGTTGCTTTTGACACCTATCCAAATTCACCTCCACACCCAAACTCTGACTCCCAAGTAGAAAAATTTGAGCCTCTGTTCATTTCTGCTCTGCCTCTCACATTAGCCGTGGGCATATTTTCTCTAAGAGAATATGAAGAATGCATGTTAAAGATGACTTCTCTAGCCCTTAGGATGTTTTTTTCTTTTTGGAGGATTTATGTGGAGGTCAGATGTCCAAGATGGTGAAGTTCTATCTTCAAAGTTTATCCTGAAACAAGATGCCTCCCCAAAGTCCAGGAGTACTGCCTCAGGCTTGATCATCTTTTCCTATAAAAATTTGTCTGCAATTTGGTCAGAAAAAAACATATGATGAAACTTAAGTATTTTTACAATTTTAAAAAATCCAAGCCCAGAGAAATTCACATAGATTATATGGTGGGAAACTATACGTTTATAACACTTTTCACAATTTATACATGGCAAAGCTGTTTATCCGCAAGAGGGAAAATGACATGCACCTTTACTTCTTCAGGTGCCCTGAATTTCAAGATTTAAAATAGTTCTTTGTAGCACCTCCCTGGGATTTTAACAGATGCTTCAGGCTATTGGTAAACTTAAAGAGATTTAACAAGAAACTGCAATGCACCATTTTCTTTTAATCTGTGTGCATAGTTGTTTAGTCATGGCTGGCTTTAAACCATCCAAAAGCTGGAAGCATTTTAAATCCTATTTGTTTCTTGAGTGGACTATTCATTAATGAGCTTATCTGCTTGGTTTCTTCTGAAGTTAAATCTTATTTCTACATCTACTTTTTCTAATGACTTATATTTCTGCTTTCATTTCTTGGACACAATTTGATTTGTTGGCTTATTAATTGTACACTGCCCAGATTTTAGAGTTTGTTTTAAAAACATACTTTAAATGTTCCAAGGCTCAAGATACCCTTAAGTTGCCTCTTTCATAAGGTAGATGCTCCAAGTTTAGAGTCATTTTTCTTCAAGATACTGTTAAGGGCTAATAGGATGTACCGAACCCTACCCCAGCTATCCTCACCACTGTATGCTCCTGCCCACAAAAAATAAACCTGTTCTTCTTACTGTCATAAAAGGCTCAAAAAGACTTTTAGAGTACTTTCATTAGACTGTCGAGTCATAGCCCTCTGTTCTCGGTTCTTGGTGTGCTCTTGGCACACACCAAAAGCAAGGCAAGCATGAAACAAAGTTTATTGATGAAGGACAAGATAGGTTTACAGAGCAAGAGCAAGATACCTTCGCCATAGATGACAACACCCTCCCTCTACCCCTGCTCATAACAAAAGGGCTCTGGTTATGGTCTGGGGTCCTGTTTTATAGTGTATGAATTGGGCCCTCCTTGTGTTTTACACATCACCATTGAACCACTTTGATGGACAGTTAATGACATGATAATTGGCTAGGTTACTCTGGGTCACTTTACAGATCCTATTATGCCTGGGCTGCTGAGCCCTGAAGGCTGGGGAATTCCCTGAATTCTTTTGCAGATAAGCAGGGCTCCTCCTTCCCCCAGATGTGGCAGTTGTTCAGGGCAGGATTAAGGTGGGGCAGCACCAACACGCCTGCCTTTGTCCTTCTTCCCCAGGTCGGGCAATTGCTAGAGGCAGCACCATGATGAGGCACCTGCGTTTGTCCCTGGGAGAATTGGAACTCCCTTGCTGTCTACCTAACAAGACCATTTCTCACTGACAATTCTTCTACTATGCCTTTCCTTTAGAGAGACTCACAAGCATCCACGGATTTGCAGGGCAAAACCCACTCTCAGCTCACAGTTCCGTGTCTGCCTAGATATGGAGAAAGCCAACTTCACACATTTCCAGGGAGTTCTCTTCCAAATCTGAGAGCTCAAGCCATCTCTGCCCTCAACCTGGGCTATCCTTCTCAGTTCTGCTTTCTGATGACTCTCCTGAGCCACCTCCCGAAGTAATTCCACCTGCCCTTACATCCAGGGAAGGTTTGGGGGAGGTGGCAGTTACACATTCATTCACAGGAGCATAACCCCACATTCCTTTATTTAGTTATCCTCCTGATTGGTTTCAGAAAACGTTGGAAGTGACTGCACAACACCCTCCCCTAAGAGCAATATAATTAATATTTTTCAGTCACATTGATTTGAAGAGGGGAATAATTAGACCCCCAAAATCCTTCTGTCCTTGCAATGACCTACATCCAAAGTGAAGTTATTCAGCCTTCGAAGAGAAGCTTTTTGTTTGGGGATTTTCAAGTATGCTTGTCAGGTACATGCCCATCACCGGTAACATCTTCAGAATATACTTGTCCCCTCCCTGACATCAGTAAATCCATTCATTCCCAGCTGTAATTTATCTCTTGATAAATCATGCTATCAAGTTGAAGTGTGAAAGCAATACCCTCAGGACATAAAATACCACTGAATCCGCTGTTTGGTTAATTTATTACTATTATTAGGGAACTGACAGGATTACTTCAAAAATCGAGTGCCCAGAGGTCCCAGATTTTTATCAGGTCTTGGATACTGGAAGAGTGTTCAATCACGCTTGGCTGACCCAGCCACTTTCCCCAGCCTCCTTCTGCCGCCAGTCCCTTTGGAGAATTCTTGTCGGAAGAGGGGAGTAGCTGAAGCCAGACACTGTCTTCTCTGCAACGTTCAGACAGATAGGTAGGTCTGACAATCAGGAAAATAAAGCCCTGGGGCTTTTTCTCAAGGAAATGGTTTGCTTTCTTTAGAGGACTGTCTGTCTCTCTATTCAGTCGGTGACAGCCTGGCATTATGGATATTGAAGCATCACACTAAAGACTGACACGGTGCAGGGACAGGAGCTCCAAGCCAGGAGGCAGCGGACGTGACTTGGAATCCTAACCTTGGCATTTAACTAGCTGTGTGACCTTGGACAAGTAATTTAATGCTTCGAAACCTTGGTTTCTATAGCTACACACTGGTGTTAAAACAGGGTCGTTCAGAGAATTAATTAAGACATGTGGAAATGCTCAGCTCATCATAGCTAGGCAAGAATGTTTGCTTGTTGCTTCCTCTTAATAATACATTTGTAAAGTCAGTATTTATAGGGACATATCAACAATCTTAATTTGTCAACCACTTGGGTGTATCCATTTCTTGGTCATATTCAGATTTGTTTTAATTTGGGATTCAACTCACCACCGGGCATTAAGATAGATGGTAAATAAAGACACCTTTGTAAAATTTTTCACACCTTAGAATCTAATGAGATGTAGATTAAATCCCATTACAACAAATGCCATGATCAACCACAACCTTACCAAAAAAAAAAGAAAGAAAGAAAGAAAGAAAGAGATGGCATCAGAAATAGAGTAAGATGCAGCCAACCAAATAGTATTTCAAACAATATTTGAATGACTTTGTTGAAAGAGGAGCACCCAGTATAAACTGCCAGGGAGCTCGTCTGGGCACATGTTGGTGGCAAATCAGGAACCTACGTAAGTTCCTGCTGTTGCTCTTCCTACTCGTTCCAGCCACTCCAGCCTTCTTGACAAGCGATTGCCAGTCTCTCAGCCAAGGATACTTGTCCCTGATCTCAACTAACTTCCCTTTGCCACTTCATGCAGATCTAAACGTCATATCCCTACAGTGGCCTTTTCCAAACGCCTCTCTAAAGTACTTTCCACACCCAGTACCCATACTTCACTTGGCTCCTTACCCTGTTTTTCCTTCATAGTGCTTAGCGCTACCTGACATATTATTTTTTGTCTCCCGTTAAAATGTAGCCTCATGGGCACAGCTGGTATTTGTCTATCTTCTTCACCACCGCCATGAATGCCTGAAATAAATGATTTCTAGCATACAGATGGGAGTAAGAGGAAGGAAGGCTGGTGTCTCCCACAGTCACATGGGCACAAAGTGTCTTTCTTCATCCCGCAGGAGTTCAGTTCCTGAAATCTTGAGTCTCAAAACAGAAGTAGGACAAAGTGAAGTGGGCACCACCTACCCAGCCTCATTCAGATTCTCATAATCCCTTGCTGGTCTTCTGAGTAGCCTCCTAACTGGTATTGCTTCCTCAGGTCTATGCTCTATTTTTTTAATCCATTCCACATTCCTTTTTCCTTGTTTATTTTGAGATTTTTTTCCTTTTGTTTTTTTTCATTGAAGTGTAACTGACATACAATAAGCTGTATTTAAAGAATACAATTTGAAGAGTTTTGACATATGTACACACTCATGAAAACATCACTCCAATCAAGATGAGGAACATTTATATCAACCCTGAAAGTTTCTTCATGCCCCTTTGTAATATCTCTCTTCCTGGTCCTGCCCCAGATTAGTTTGTATCTTCTAAAATTTTATATAAGTGGAATCATTTATATATCATATATACACTATACTCTTTTGTTTTTTTGGCTTACAGTCTTTCACTCAGTATAATTATTTTGACATTTATCCAAGTTGTGATTATCAATAATTCTTTCCATCTTATCGATAAGAGGTGTTATATTGAATGGATATACCACAATTGATTTACCTATTCACCTGTCAATGGACATTTGGATTGTTTCTAGTTTCTGGCGATTATGAGGAAAGCTGCTATTAACATTCATGTACACATCATTATACAGATGCTTTCATTTCTCTTGAATAAATACCTAGGAGAGGAATACTTGATCATGTGGTAGGTGCATGGTTAAGGATCTGTCTAATTATTTTTCAATACAGTCGTTCTATTTTATATTCCTACCAGCTGTTCATGATTGTTCCAAGTGCTAGACATCCTCACCAACACTTGGTATTTTGACAGCAACATCTACATAAACGGAAGACAGGTCTGATCATGCCACTCTTTTGCTTAAAATTATCCACGATTTCCCACCCCCTGTAGAATAAAGCCCACCTTCCTTAGGGATGTTTCCCAGCTTCTGCCTCCCAACACAAACACGTCTTCCACCACGATCCCCTTCCCATTCCGAGCCCCAGACCTTTTCCACTCTGACCACAAAGCTGCTTTGGTCCTCTCCAGCCACACAGCACCCTTTCCCAGCTCTGGGTCTTCACACAAACATTTCTGCATTCCCTCATTCCTATGGGCTAAACTATGTCCACACCCCCAAATTCTATATGTTGAAGTCCTAACCTCCAGTACTTCAGAAAGTGATTCTATGTACAGACAGGGTCTTCACAGAGGTAAGTTAAAGTGAAGTCTTTAGGGTGGGCCCTAATCTGATGTGTCTTGTAACCTTATAAGAAGAAGAAATTTGGACACTGACACGTACAGAGGGAAGACAACATGAAGACACAGGAAGACAATGGCCACCTACAAGCCAAGGAAAAAAGCCTGGAAAAGATCCTTCCTTCAGGGCCCTCAGAAGAAACCAACACTGCTGACACCTTGATCTCAGACTTCCAGACTCCAGAACTGTGAGAAAATAAATTTTTGTTGTTTTAGCCACCCGGTCTGGCAGCCCAAGCAAATTACATAACTCAGCTCTTTACTGACCTACTCAGTTGTTACTTTCTCTGTTAATTCTTTCCCCATCTCTCTTGCCCAGGTTTAATTGCTTTCTTTTATCCTTCTCATGGTACTTGGTTCGTACCTTTATTGGGAATTTGATTTCACTGTAGTAATTATTTCTTCAAGGGTCTATCTTCCCCCTAGACTAGATTTTTTAAATATTTTTTAATCTTTGCATCCTAAGCTGTCTAGATGAATCTTCTGATATAGCATAGACTTCTATTCATTTTTGTCGTATGAATTCTCTGGAACTAGGGCTGCTCATCTAGATTTCTTCCTCCACCTCCCGTAGCTTCCTACGGTCCTTTTAAAAGAAAGAATTTTAGTAAGTTCCCCTTATCAGAATTTATCCCAAGGAGGTCTTTAGACAAGTATATAAAAACGGATGTACAAGAAAGTTCATCAGAGCATTGTTTATAATATCAAAAAATTGCAATCAGCATAATTGTTGTTCAATAGAGATTAGTTAAATAAATTGTGGCATGGCCCACACAAGAACATTGTACAGTCAATAAAAATGATGATGTAGATCTATATTTATCTATTGACAGAGGAAAAAAAACTCTATTATTGAATTAAAAAATAAGATACAGAACTGTAGTGTACATACGGTTATTTATACAAAGTGATGTCTGGGTATAGCTGTAGATACCCAGGCATGTAGAAACATGTGGAAGGATGTTTGCCAAAATGTTACAACAATTAACTATAAGTGGTAAGATTTCAGATGATTTTTCTTTTTTCTCTATGTATTTAAGAATTGTTTAAATTTTTAAGAGTAGGCAGACATTAATTTATTACCACAATAAAGTAGAAAAATTATTTCATTTGGAAGAAAATATAATAAAAACAAAGAGAAGAATAACTGGGCTCCACAGTTCTGCTAGATCAGCCCCTTCACCTGAGGGCAGAAAAAAGGCAATTCTTCTCACCCTGTTAATTAGGCCTTCTGAAATCAGGTCAGCCCTGGCCCAGGCCACACAGATGGGTATCTGCTCGACACCATTAGGAGCTACTGAGCTGCTGCTATCTACCCTTTCTGGTCTCATCCCAAAATAAATCCTGCAGTCCAGCTTTAAAAGCCTAAGTTTCTCACTATTCATTATTCCCCTTAGATATTTCAATTAGGCAGCTATTAAAATGCACGAGCAAAAGTAAAAAACAAAAAAAAAGCTATTATTTAGTTAAGGACACAGTAACTCCAATTAATTCCCCAGCAAAAGGCTGGACTGTTAAATTTTGACATGAAAAAGGAAAAAAGGGAAAATGGGCAGGAATTGGTGATAGGCTGGGGAAACTCAGCGTGATCAGACTCAGTCAGTCCCTGGGGAAAGTAGAGAAAGGGCAATGGGTTAGTCAGGGTTCCCTAGAGAAACAGAGTCAATAGGATGCATATAGACTTATACATGAGGAAGAGATTAATGATAGAAATTAGCTCACATGATTGTGGAGGCCGAGAAGTCCCACTATCTGTCGTCTGCACACTGGAGAAACAGGAAAGCCTGTGGTATAATTTACCCCAAGTTCAACGGCCTGAGAACCAAGAGAGTCAATGTCCAAGGGCAGGAGAAAGTGACTGTCCCAGCTCAAAGAGAGTGAGAATTTGCCCTTCCTCTGCCCTTCTTGTCTATCTAGGCCCTCAATGGATTAGATGACACCTGCCCACATTGGTGAGAGCCATTTCCTTTACTCGGTCTACTGATTCAAATGCTAATCTCTTCTACAGACACCTTCACAGACACACCCAGAAATATGTTTTACCAGCTATCTGGGCATCCCTCAGCCCAGTCAAGTTAAGGCATAAAATTCACCATTGCAGGCAACAAACCGAAGGAGTGGCTGGGGAGAAAAACCTCAGCTATTTTGTAAATGTGCCAGGGCAGACCTACTGCTTCTTTAGTGGGGCACAAATAACTGGAAAGTACCTCTCACCTCAAGCAGAGAGATTAAACAGAGAGAGAGGGAGAGAGGAGAGAGAGAGAGAGAGTGCTTGATTCTCCATCAATGCACACTTTACTTCTTTTGGGCCACACCTGCACACACGGATGATAATCATCAGTTGCACTTACTAATGTGACAAAACGACATTGTGTAGTGTTACCCAGGGTTTTTCATTCCCCCTATTTCTTACTAATCTCCCCTGTGGCAGATTATATTTTCCAAAGACAGCCACACCCATGTATATCCCATGCTCACAGTTGGACATGGACACGAGCCTTCCCACTGAGAGGTGGGGTCAACATTTGCTCTGCTTAAACACACTGGTGGACATTTGTAACTGCCTCAACTGATGAAAAGATGCTGTGTGATTTGTAGAGTTTGTCATAAAAGTCAATGTGGTTTCCACCTGGCTTCTCTCTCTCCCTCTCTCTCTCTCTCTCTCTCTCTCTCTCCCTCTCTGGAATCTTGCCCTTGGAACTCGGGCACCATGTGGTAAGAAAGCCCACAGCACATGGATGGAGTGGCCATAAGAGAATCTTCCAGCTGACTGCCCCAGCCAGGACCCCAGCTAACAGCAACCTCTAGATACCACATTTGCAAGCTTTAAGATGATTCCAGTCCCTTGTCTTTGATGATTTCCAGCTGAGGCCCCAGACATGGTGGAGCAGAGATAACTTGTCTTCACTGTGCCTTTTCTGAAGGCCTGACCCACAGAAACCATGAGGCATGATAAATGGGTATTAACGCTTTGAGCAATAACTATCACATCACCCTATCCCAAATCAGTGCCCTTGGGTTAGGTTGTTAAAAGAAAAATGGGTCAACTATATTTTCATTTTCAAAGCAGTTTTTCCAGAATCATCTCGATGGCAAGGGCTTAAAGGAATTAGAGTCTAAAAATCCTAGCATTTGATTATCAAAAGACAAAAGCTTGAAGAACTTACAGGCATAATATTTATAACTGGAAAAACTAATTTGGAAGAAGGCAAGATGTAAGATTGAGTTTTCCATTCTAAGGAGAGATTAAAAACAAAAAAAAAAATACGTTTTTTTTTTTTCTTCCTGGACAAAAGAGAGAGTCTGAGAGGTAGACATGTAAGGGGCTGGAACCCCTGACAAGGGGCATCATGGCAGCAACCCAGGCAGCATAGACCCGGGTGGGTACCAGCAGATGCCAGTGGGAATCACCAATGAGTGTCAGGGACAGGGAAAATCAAACATCTCAGCAGATATTGCCAGCATTGGCAGTTGATGACCTAGGACCAGATGGGCCTCCTCAACAATCCATAAGTTCCAGGGACAACTTAATACCAACCTTGGGGAAGAAGGAAAGAGTGAAAAAACTGGTATGAACAGGATTCACCTGGAGTTGGTCATGTTAAATGATCTGCCATCAGTAAGAGGATACTTGAAATACTGTTTAAATTTACTTATTAAAAAAGTAAGCAACATTATTTATACATCTGAGTTAGGGATTAAGGAATTGGTATCTTTTTCTCCATTCTGATCTTCAGCTTCACTGCTAAAGTGTAACCCCCAAGAGGGGAGGGAGGTGAAAGGCACAGAGCTGGTACTCAATGCATGTGTACTGAATGAGTAAATGAATGAATGAATGATGAATTCTAAATAATTCTGGAAATAAACCAGAGGACATGAATCATCTCAGCCCTGTCTCCAACAAGTCAGGTCACCTTTAGCAGCTCCCTAACCCTCTCTGGTGCCAAGAGTCCTTATCCATCTAATTATACCTCCAGCTTTAATATCCCTCTGGACCTGCTAAACTACTAAAGAACAAGGATCAAGATCTAATCATTTTATCGCCCCAGAATCTAGCATAGTGCCTGGTAAACAGCAGGCACTCAATAAATATTTGTTGAAGGAATGAAATGAACCTTATGCTATGTTTCAAGTCCTAACTAGGACAATGTATAATTTGATTACCTTTCCAAGTACATAAATGTTAAATGAAAACTAAAGATAAATAACAAACTGAGAATATCATCATGTCATTTTCACGGTACAGCAACATTCCCTAAGTGCCCAGCATTTCAGGAGTAATAGTTTCATTGCCCAGGAGTCTGGCACAGTGATTTGCTCTGACTTGTCTCTCTCTTATTCTGACTGACAGCTTCTCGGAGTCGTCTTTTGGTGGGCAGCTATTGCCCTTGGTGCATTTTTTATCAAAAGTACATACGTCCTGTCATCTTTTATAATCCTCAGAACTTGAAGATTGCCCCTTACTTAAGTTTTCTGAGCTGAAATTAGGTTTGAATAATAATCAGGATTGTGGATCTTCTTAAGCAAAGGAACTTTATGAGAAAATGCTATCTTATGATTCTTCCAGGCATAGAGTTTCAGAGTTGAAAGATTTCTCCATCCTAGGATTTTATCTTATTAATATTCTCCTTTGCAATTCAAGTACCAAGAACTGGAAAAATCTCTGATTGTCCTGCAGCAATGGTATTAAAGGCTCCTCATAACACACAGAGCCAGAATTGTGCCATAATTTAGTGAAATTGAACATTGCTCTGTGACTGCTAATTTTCCATCAAAATGATTCCATTTCCAACCAAGGAAAGAAAAGGTAACATCCTGATAGGAAAAAAAAAAACATGTCCATCTTCTGGTTATCATAAAGACTCTCAAATGATTTAGGGTAAATATGCTATTTTACCATTGTCCTGAATTTTACCACAAGGTTCTGCTTAAAATCTTTGTGACGAGAATGTTGTAACTGGCAGTTTCTCTTTTAATCTTCCACTTGGTAAACCCAGCTATAATTGTATAGTGGTGATGCATTCTGTTCTGGGAGACTGCTGTATCAGCGTATTCATTTTTAACCTTTATTTTCAATTATTTGCAGTTTGGGATTTAGTCTCCAAAGTTAATTTGGGAGAGTTCTTCTCTTATAATAAAGGAAGTTAATTTACCCATTCTGTAGTTGCCAAACTCATTTAAAGATAAGAACGCATGCATGTTATCCCTGAGTTTGGAAATATATTTTTTAAACTTTCCTAATATATTAATTATAATGCAAGGTATCTATTATTTTTTCATAGTCTATTAATTTTAATGAGCCCTTACAATGAGATCTGGACAATTAGACTACAGAGTTTCTGGACAAAGTGGTTTTTTGTTTGACTGTTTTCCATAGTCATATAGAATAATTGCAAATCTCTTATAAAGAAAGCACCCACTACCTCCATTAAAGAAAATGTATAGTTATTTATTTCTCCATGTTGATCATTACAGATGCTACAACGTAAAGTCATGACTAGTGTGCAAGTCTGACCCATAGGATTGTCATATTGGGATGAACTAGAACACCATCCATGAGATGTGGTTCGAACATCACCATATACCTTCCCCTCTGCACAATATGAAGTCCACATACTACTCATCCATTTGACTTAATGAGATCTCTTTTAAAATGAAAACACATTAACCGAGAATCATAATATATTGTCACATCATGACATGTGAACACTTAGGGATTCATTTAAAAACTTAGTTAATCAGTTAAGTATCAAAGGCTTGGACTTTCAACAATGAAACATGAGAGAAGCATCAAAATAGAAGTAAACAATTATACTTTTTAGCAACTCTCCACCAATAGTATTTTATATATGCCACTGGTAGCATTTATTTAGCATTTGTTTACTTTTAGAAAATTACTTTTGCCTGGATTCCCTAGAGATCAGAGTCTGAGGCAAAGATTAGAGGCCAAAGCTTTTGGGGAGGTGCAATCCCAGGGTAGCAACAGTAAAGAGAAAAGGAGCATGAGGAAGGAAGGGAGGGTAGGCTTAGCAAAGTGCTAGACTACTGGACCGGCTGCATCTTTCTAGAAAACTGAGATAGTTGTTCAATCACATAACCTTCCTTCTAGACAACTGTGTGAAACCATTGTACAGAGGATGCTAGCAGATGAGTTATCTGCCAGCGTCCTCTAATTCCTGTTTATCATTGGTCAGAGGTCACCTCACCAAGTGTCAGCTCCTCTGCCCACTCCTGAGTTACATTAATAATATCTAATCCCTCCTAGGAGCTGCTGGAGAAGCCAGATTCATAGCCAGCACTGTAATGCTTCTTCTGAGTGTCAGAGTGGTGGGGATGTTATAGCTCCCCCACCCCCACCATGAGTTCAGTCTGATCAGATCTGAGCTAAGAATCCCTAAGGCCCCAGCTTCCGCAGATGATATGGAGCCCACCAGGTGATGGTGGTAAGATTCAGACTCTGGCGGCGGTGGCCAGGGTTTCCAGTGAGCAACCATCCAAGGCCTGGCAGGCAGGTGGGGCTGAGCAAACCCAGAAAGGCACACGAAATGGTCAGGTACCAAAATTACTTCTGCATCCATTTCTCCCAAACAGACTATGTGCTCCTGGATGGCAAGGATCCAATCCTATCATTTATCTTTGTATCCCCAGAAGCCAATGGAGCACACCCAGACTGAACTAAGCCTTGCTAAGACACATTTGCATAAATGCTTACCTGGTCTGACCATTCAGCACACTGGAATGTTGACTATAGTTGTCAAATGGGTTCATCCATCTCAAATGTTTACCTATAGCACTTTGGGAAAGGGATTATTTTATCTGAGTCATTATTTTAAAAAAAAACAGCAAAATAATAATAAAGATTTAAAAAATCACTCCCAGTATACTATAGTGTAATAGTTAAAAAGAGAGGCTTTGGATTCTAACAGACCTGGTGATATATTGTGTAACCTCAGACAAGTTACCTTGCCAGGTTTTGATTTTCTTTTCTGAAAAATGGGGATGATAATATCTGTGTCATTGCACTATTGGGAATGCGTTGGATTGGTCTGTATCAACTTGATCAGACCTACGTTTCCCGGCACCTGTTTCCCATATCATTCAAGTTTAGGATTGGTCAAAACAGGAGCTTGCATAAAATCTGGGAGGTGGAAGTGAAGCAGAGGGGAGGGGAAGGGCAGAGGCCTTCTCTGCAGTCAGATAATGGTGATGGAACAAGACGGAAGAACCCAGGGGATCCCAGCTGGTCCTGACTTTCCTCTGCTCCGTGTCTAGCTTTTCTTCCTGCCCGCTGACTCTGCTGATCACCAGCTGCCACCAGCCCACAACCAGAAGCTCGGCTGCACCCCACAGTGGCAGTAGCTGTACAGAGGCAACAGCCTCCCACGGGCCTCTCCAAGGACTTGCCCTTTGCTGTCTCTGGCAGCTGGGTGCACATGTCTTTTCAGATTTCTCTGCAAGCTCTGACCCTCCGACTTCCTCTTCCAGACTTTGACTTCCCGAGCTCCTTCCACAGTTATGTAATAAACCTGCTCCCCAGGGAAAGCTGGGTCGGTAGCCTTTGCTGATTTCTATGGAGTAAATGCTTCCAGTTTTTGAGCTGCCATCATGAAGTCCCTGAGCTCAGAGTTGGGAAGAAAGGCACACGAGAGCTTTCAGGAGCCTGTGTGAGCCAGTTTCAGTGCGCCACTGAATAAGCCCCTCAACCCAGGCTGTTCACAGTGGCTCCGATTTCCTGGCTGAACTCGACTCACGTAGGGTTATTAGGCGATGGCAGGTATCATGCAGCAATACCGTGCCTGGCACAAGTAAATGCTCAGTAAATTAAAGTTTATCACGTCACAGAAACCAACCCTAATGTTACGTTTGCATTCGGATTTGCTAAAGGCATATATTTACTTTGCAATCCCCAAAGGAAAAAAAAAAAACAGGTCCAGAAATAGAAAGAGATTTCCCAACTAATGCAAGAACAATTTATATAGATTAATACAAGGCTGTTGCTTTCTTTACAAATTAAGTAAACAAATACCATTTCCCACAAAACAAATATGGTTTAAGCAAATAATAGAATCTTTTGTACATGTGGCAGTGGAAGGTTACATTCTATGAATATTAAATAGCAACCTTATAGTTAACGTTAAATGACTTTCTCAGAAAAAAAATTTATAGTTACTGAGTCTGTCCAAAAGCTTCTAGCTCTTTTCCAATAAACTTAATAACAGACAAAGCCTGTGTAAATTTAAATTTAAATACTGCCCTTCCCCTCCTGTCTGTTCTCTTAAATGTTCTCTATCTGGCTCCGTTCCTGTGTTCTCAGAATGTAAATATCCTTGTCAGTGAAACACTTTAAAAATTCGAAGTACTTGACATACAGGATTCCTTTTCTTCCTGAGCTCATCAAATAGCATTGTGACTTATAGTTGCTCATAATTTTAGACAAGGGTTTTAGGTTTATAATTTTTGTTTCCCCAGTTGAGTATGACTAAGGCAATGCTTACTTTGGAATTGACTACATATAGATTATTAAACGGTTAATTTAGGCATGAAAACCATGCATTCCTTTTCACCTCAGAATTGGTAAAACTTTTAGCCAGATGTTGCTAAGAGAAATGTGTCTTCACACATACTGTGCACAGTCTCTTTTTTCCTCACCCCGAATCTACGGTATTTGCTGATCCTCTTCCCTGCTTTACAAAATTGTACATCTGACACCACTGTGCTCTGCAAAGGATGTTCCTTTATATCACAGCTTTCACTCAAATGGCAGACGCTAACTTCCAGTTTCTCAGTCAACAATTGTTCAAAATTTATCTTTTAAGTCATCAAGCTTATTTCTGAGGAGATTTGGTTTCCTCTAAAGTGCACTCTCTCTACAAATGGTGGCTGCCTCGAATAGTCACTCAGAGGTGACTTTTCTTTGTTCTAATCTCTCTATCTCTTTAAACTGCATTGTGGCAATGGGAAGGATTTTATAAATCCTGGCTCAGGTGGGAGGCGGCAGCAGAAGGAAAACCCATCTAAGTTAACTGTAACCCGAACAAAACCTGGCTATTGTGCAGAATTCGCTACATCTATGTTATGTCTGATATAAACCTATCAACAATGAAGAAGGGGACATCATTCCAGGCAAAAGAAATAGCATGTGCAGAAGCCTGGTGATGAAAGCAAAAATACTGCAATTCAGTATCAGGAAATTAGCCAAAGGTAAAACTGTGGTGTCAGACTGCACAACGCCACCAAACACGGTGTCGTTCTCTGCCCCTGACCTCAGGTTGGTGGAGTCTCATTGTCATCCTTAGACTGGAAAAGATTAAGCTGGAGGAATGAAGCAAGACTCAGTGGTTGAGTGAAGCCGAGGAGTGAGGCAGGGTTAATAATTCTTTCTATACACTTTGCAAAAAAAATGACATCAAAATGGCTGCCTTTCACCGTTCTGTTTGCATAGTCCTGTTTATCAGCTAACACTTTGGACTTCACCTGGCAGGAAATAGGAGTCCAGTGGGTGACTTTTAGCATGGAAGTGATACGAGTAGATCTGAATTTGAGTACAAGACCAGAGTTGAGGATCCACTGGAGACTATTGTCAAAACCCACAGCCAAAGCGGCAGAGAGTTGAACTAAGGCAGTGACTGGGGCATGGAGAGAAGGAAAGGCCTCAATAAGAAATTGACTAGAATTTTGCTGAGAATTTTTGCATCTATATTCATAAGAGATATTGGTCTGTAGTTTTCTTTTTTTGATGCATCTTTTCCTGGTTTTGGTATCAGAGTTATGTTGGCTTCATAAAATGTGTTGGGGAGGAGTCCGTCCTTCTCGATGTTGTGGAATAGTTTCTGCAGGATAGGCACCAGTTCTTCTTCATAGGTGTGGTAAAATTCGGGTGTGAAACCGTCTGGTCCAGGACTTTTCTTTTTTGGAATGTTTTTTATTGCTGTTTCAATTTCAGTCCTTGATATTGGTCTGTTGAGGAATTCTATTTCTTCCTGGTTGAGCCTAGGGAGG